>MU827804.1:712973-904075 GCA_029204205.1 Desmophyllum pertusum
TGCTTTTCCTGCGAGGGACTGACAATATTTTTACAGTTGGAGACTTAAAATAGATCAGATCTACATGACATGTACAGTAGAACCTCGCTTTACGAACACCTGTTAATTAATACGGGCACCTGCATATTACGGACAGTTGTGTTTGTCCCGACGACACATATTTTCTCTTATGTCAGCCCGCTTAATACAGACACCCAGATAATACGGACACTTTTTCATGTTCCTTTGGTGTCTGTATTAACCGGGTTCCACTGTATAGCAAAAATAAAATGTGCGGTTCCAGAAAATATCCATAACCAACCCAACAAAGGTCCATTGGAAATTCCGAGGAGAGGAGGGTCTCAAAAGCCAAAATTTTTAAAAGAAAGCATGAAGCTAAACTGAAATTTCCTCTTGGGGGGGGGGGGGGGGGGGGGGGGGGGAGAAATGGCCAGAAAAAAACAAGCCTCCCTATAAAACCGTTCATCTTGGGCTGGTACATGTATATTTTGCAGGTTGTAGGTTGAGACTTTTTTCAGAAACCAGAAACATTTATACACAAGCGTTTAGACAGAGAATGGCATCACGGTTAGCCTGGACCGTATTACCTTAGCCTAAAGGTGGGCTGGGGGTTGGTAAGAGAAGGAATTGAACTGTGCATTAGGCGGGGGTGGGGGGGGGGGGGGGGAGGTTAAGGTTTATAGCTGGTTCAGGACTGAATCTACTTTCTCGTCATGTTAATTAAGTCTGACACACCAATAAACTATTCCCGTGCTTTATAGCCTGCGAGCAGGCTCTCATTCGCGCGATGAGGATCACGATCGCGCTCCGCGCGCTCATCGCGCGAATGAGAGCTGCTCGCAGGCTACGAACTTTATAGCTAGCAGATCAGACCAGGTTCCTTACTTGCTTTAAAACTCACCGTTTCTGACGGACACCCCACTGCAGTTGCTTTATCCCCATCTGACTCCATAGCTGCAATAATTTCTAAAATATGAAAGTGACTTCTATCGCTATGACCATTTTAAAACCTCAAACTAACGAGCTGTTGTTTTGCAGCTCTCATCTGCGCCATCTTGGACGTGCAACCTAAAAGGACTGGGGGATTTTGGACGTGCAACCTAACATAACTGGGGCGAGTAACAACATGGCGGATCCGGCGAACAGATACAGTTCTAAGTTCTAAAGGAGTTTATGGTTTATCAGAGAGTACGACCGTACCTTCACGCTCTTGGATTGTTTACCAAGGGATTTTTAATCGGTTTACCTGTAGTGGTAACATTCGTGGAGAACGTGGGTAGTGTCAAAGGAGTTTGCGGTATCTCCATGCAAGTATGTTAATTGAAGTCCATAATTAAATGCTTAATTAAGCTTAAGTGAAAGATCGAAGCGACTCTGCTCGCAGGTTACCATTTTATGCTTCAATATTGTAATGATATTTAATAGCTCAGCCATTTAATTAATTTCTGATAGTTTTTTTATTGTAACATGTGCAATCAGCAACAATTGTAATCTACAGACTACATGCTGTACACAGGCTACAAAATAACAATTTTGTATAAAATGCCACCTGATATACATGTACAGAGTGCGGGGGTGGGGGGGGGGGGTGGGGGGTGGGACCTGGGGGAAAACTGGGCCGGTGAGAAGTCTATGGAGGCAGAAGGGCAGGTAGTAATGGGAGTAGAATAGGTTAAATGTTTGCGATCCATTGTGTAATATGTTGCAATACAAAACGCACAAAAAGCTGAGATGGAAAAGAGGCACTGGAACAGGAAGTAAAAGCAAATGGCTTATGTTTATTAATGAGCACCCAATTTTGTGAGCAATTTGAGCAGAAGCCTAATTATAATTTTGCGAGCACTTGAAAATTTTTGAGGGACCATTCATGACCCCTAGAGTTATCAGCCCTACTACAAGAACTACAAGAACTACAACCTCCAACCTGGGGGGACCAGGGTTTTCTGTCAGAGTTTTCCTTCCCTTAGACAACTGTGATATCAGCACTAACGAGCTCCATCCGCCCGGGTTTGAAATCAGAGTTCCTTCTCCTAGGTAATTTATTGTCCCACCGACTTGACAAGGGCTTTTGATTTTACTATTAAATACAGTTTTTTTATGAGTATTTTTTATTTGTTTTACAGCCAACTTTAAATCCTTATCCACGCAGAAGTAGTGATTCGGTGCTAGTCAATTGCTGGGCTGTGAGGCGGTTTGAAGGAATCGACAGAGGAGACATTGTCACCCTCATGTAAGTAAGCTCATTCTGATTTAAAACTGAACATTGCTGTTTGATTTACAGTAGTATAAAACAATGAGAGTAAATTTTCAATTATTTTGTGATTTAAAAATGTACTCATTATTGTTTAACGTATTTTGTATCCATACACTCAGTGACCCCAACAGATCCTGGTAGTGTTCTTATAAAACGAGTCATAGCTCTGGAAGGTGACCATGTCAGGTGAGTTCAAATACACTTAGAAATTACACTATTAAGCATTGTTTTTTAGAGAGGTTTTGATGGTACATGAAAATCCCTAGTCTCCTTCGCAGTCTTGATTTGGGTCATCATGCAACAATTTAAATGAGGCTATGTCACGATATTTTAAGTCATTTTTGGCGAAGTGCAAATCACCTTCAAACTGAAGAAAGCCTCAAAATAATAGTTTACCAAGGTAGAAAAAACACTAATGAGGTGATATAAACCAAACAGGAACACGGATGTTTGAGGATGGAGAAGATTAAGACAGATTGCGAATGGCGAACTTGAAAAAAATGGCCATTTTTTTAAAGATGCGCCATCCGTGACGTAGCTCCTTTAAATTGCGACCTAAATTAGAATAACAGCTGTGAAGGAGACAAGAAAATCTCTTGACGTTTGTTCTTCTCTCGTAGAAGTATCAGCTACAAGAAGAAGATTGTGAAAATTCCAAGGGGGCATTGCTGGGTGGAGGGAGACAATCATTCACACAGCCTTGATAGCAACTCTTTTGGGCCGGTGAGTTGTTTAGGCAGAAGAATACCGTAAAGTTCTGAAATTAAAGGGGCTGTGTCACGCTATCAAATTTAGTAAATTCTGAAAGCAACGATCCGCCAAAAATAATGACCCTCCAAAAGTAGCGACCTCAAATATAATGTTACTTTGTGGTAAATAAAAGTGGGGAACACCAGTATAAGGTATACCCTTCCCCTGCCCTCCCTCCCCCTATTCCTCTCCCCTGTCAGTGCCTATATAGAAATTGCCCTGGGGGGGGGGGGGGGTAGGGACCAGGTAGAGTGCAGGTGTAGAGGGGGGAGGAAGCTCTGCCAAGAACTCCTCTTCTCACGACCCCTTTCTACACCTGCCAGGCAGCGATGGGATTGGTCAACTACATTAAATATTATTCAAATATAACTCGTGCCCAAAAGAAATAAAGCAACGTTTAGGACAGAATTCAAATGGATTCTAAATACAACCAGATTCGCCACGTTTGAGTATGAAGCTCAATGATGATATGTTAGGTTCTCATTACACGCCCTTAACATTCAAGTTCCGTAGAAATAAATTATATATATATATATATATATATTCCTTTCCAGGTAGCGGTTGGTTTGATCCAGGGAAAGGCAACTCACGTTGTATGGCCTCCAAAGAGATGGCAGCGATTAGAGAATTTCACATCCGACGATAGACTCGTCCAGTGATGAACGAAACCTTACTGTTTCAGAATCTGAAAATGTCCAGGACACTTTAAACAATGTAGAAACTGGCGGACAGCAAAATGGCATTAGTAACACATGCAGATCGTATGGTGCGGTTGACGATTCTAGTTCAGTTACAGAGTTCATGTACGGACCGACCAGTTGACAAGAAATTGCGGGCGAAGAATGACTCCCATATAAAAGTGACGGAGATGCTCGTCGTCACGTTTAAGCCGGTCTAAATTACGGATTTTGGTATCACTTAGGGTGTTCAGGACGAAACGCCGATATTTTTAGCCATCAAGGTATACAAATACACCGTCATACGTATACTGTGTTGGTGGCCTCATTACCGGATATGATTGCAACTTTATTAAAGTCACCATACGTAACTCTTGTTTGTCTGTCTTTTTTAGAATGGTATCTTTAGGGGTCAAATAAAGCTTAAGCCACGCCCAGATTGGGCTCCTTCAAAATTCCGACGAGCAGATCCCCGTCAGCCCCCCCCCCCCCCCCCAACAGGTTGTCGGTAGGGCAGTTGTTGCTGATGGCGACTGTGCCATTTTATGGTAAATGGGAGATTTTGAACAATATATTTCCTACAAAAAAGTGGTAACGTTTCTTATTAAAGATTCTACTTTACCCCGCATTTATTGATACAGTCGAAATCCCATGTAGTCGTCACGGCATAAATTGTCGAGTCATGCATGCAATCGTTGCTAATTAATGCACGTACGTCATCCCCCAAGGGGAGTAAAGTACTGTACCCTAATCTATGTTTAATTGCACGCAGAGTGCACGCAAACATGGAGGCCGTGGTACAGTACTTTCTCAGCTCCAACGTCTTTACATGGTTAGCATTAATCCTTGGATGCTATTGTTCATTTACTGGCAAGGTCTGCATCGCTACAACTCGATCCTCGGCGGCTCTCCGCTCCCAGGTCCTAGACCCTGGCCATGGATCGGCAGCCTTCACGATATTTTCAAATACGGCGGCATACACAAAATGTTCTTGAATTACTTCTACAAGTACGGCCGAGTGCACAAGATGTGTTTCGGTCGAACACCGGTGATTGTTGTCAGCGATCCCGAGATCATCAAGCAGATTATGATCAAGGAGTTTTGGAAGTTCCCGAATCGTTCCCTCTTCATAAAACCCAACCCGCCCATCAGCTCGGGACTCTTTGCCGCACGGGACGAGACATGGAAACGCATTCGCCACACACTCACCCCCACGTTCACAGCAACCAAGCTGAAGCAGATCGTGCCGATAATCGATGACGCCTCGCACAAGCTGTTGGGGAAAATGCAAACGTTTCTCTGAAACGGGTGAGTTTGTTCGGATTAAACGCGCCCCGTCTCTCGATCGCCGTGAAAAAGTTACACTAAACCCAGACTGAACCAAGTAAAACGTGCACTTTGGCATAGAAATCTGGACTGCTCGCAAACGTCGATTTCAATTGCATATTTAGATTTTTTTGCGCGTCCAATTATATGCTAATCCAGAGTTTGTTCATGCAAGAAACTTGACAATCCTTGGCAAAGGTTAATTCGCAAGAGTTACTGAATGTTACGTACTTTCCTTTTGGGCCTTTTTGGTAGGACCATGATAATTGTATTTGTTTTGTTTTGTTTTGCCTCTTACCTTTTTGAGTTTGTTTTGTCGTTTCACGTGAGCCTGTCAATATACATGTATATAAAGAGGTCAAAAAAGTGTTTTAGCGAACAAAGATAACGCAATGTCACACTCCCGTGGGCGCGGCGGGCCTCGTTATTCAAAGGATGAATACATGTAACGCTATATCAGCGGGTAACCCTAACCACCGGATAAACCCACTGCTGGGTAAGGGTTAACAAAACAAACTACGCATCCACTTTTAGCCTGGGCTATAAAACCCTGACCCGGAACAGACCACGAAACGCTGATTTTGCGACCCGGCTGTTCCAGACTAAATGTTAAAAAAATATACCCTGTTCCAGACGATTTTTAACGGGTTTTTTTCTAACCTCGGTAGGAAAATATATGGTCGTTTTCTTCATATAACTTACAAAAACGCGTGGTGACCCCATACTTTTTATGTTATAAAATGGAAGCGGTAAGCCTATTAAACATATGATTAATTTTTTGTTGTGTGCAAAAGTTATTTAGACTGTATTTTTGGTATACCAGAGAGCTGTCAGGGTTGATAATGGCTACGTTGCGATGATTTTTAATTAAAAAACACATAAACAGTAGTTGTTATATTACCATTTGTTAAGTATTTTCAAGCTTTTATATTTATTGTTGCTTTCGTATATGTCAAGGCAAAATTCAAAGGGAATCTGCGAAAAAAAAAAACTTGCGTGGTTACCGCCAATTTTCTTTTTGGATTCCAATAGCCCTTCCTAAGATCTGCTTTTCCCGCATAGTCATAAACCGCGCAAAAATACTTTGGTATTAGGAGGCACCGTCCTTAACAAACAGCCTCCTAATACCCCTTCCTATTAATATCCCCCCCCCCCCCCCCCTCTTTCCCCTTATTCGAGCAAGAGAAGGCATGCATCTCCATAGCCTATGCGCCCCTTTACAAATCTGCCGGTTTGTTTCTTTGCTATTAGTTAGTTATTTTGTACATGTTTGTTATTAATTAGCCTTTTGTGTTTTTGTCCAGGTGAATCTGTGAATGTTAACCGTCTTTTCAGCCTGTTCGCGTTAGAAGTCATTATGAAGGCAGCGTTTGGATTCGATACCGACATCCAGAGAAATACGGATGAGGCATTTGTAGCAAAAGCCAAAGGAGCCTTTCAAGTTCCGCTGTGGGTCCGCACGTTCTCCATGTTCCCGTTCTGGACATATCTGAGTCGCTTTGTGGACATCTTTCCAAACACAAAATACTTCATCGATCTGGCAAATAACATGCTCGAGCAAAGAGCACAGCAAGGCTCATCAAGCAGAAGAGATTTAGTTCAGTTGATGTTGGAAGCCCACGAGACAACCATTGATGGAGTCAGCAAGTTAAACGATGATGAAATCATTGCCCAGTCTATCACATTCTTGTTGGCTGGGTTTGAGACGACAGGGACCTACTTTGTCAAACACGGTATTCTTCCTCGCTACCCACCCAGACGTTCAAGATAAGCTCATCGAGGAGATTGACAAAGCCGATGAGGCCCGCGGTGACACCCCCCTGTACGACTATGTGCAAAGCATCGGGTACTTGGATCAAGTCGTGTGCGAGGTCCTACGTCTCAGTGGTCCTGTCCTTATCATTTTACGCGGCTGCGAAGAAGAGGCTGTTTACAAAGGCATCCGGTTTCCCAAGGGAGTTGACGTTAATGTCGTTCCGTATGTGCTGCATCGGGACCCCGAAGTCTGGACAACCCCCTCGAGTTCAACCCAGAGAATTTCTCGCCTGAGGCGAAGGAAAAGCGAGACCCGTATTCCTTTCTGCCGTTTGGAACCGGCCCACGTCAGTGCATTGGCATGCGCCTCGCCCTGATGGAGATTAAGCTAGGTTTGATGAAGATCATGCAGCGATTCAAGTTTGAACGCGCTCCAGAAACCGTGGCTAAGTTGGAGCACAGGGCCGTGTTACTGCTGCAACCCAAGGACATTATCTACGTGAAGATAAGAGCCCGTTAAACTGCTAACTGGAAACTAACACGTTTGATGGATCCCGGGGGGACTCCCATATAAAAATGACGGGGGTGATCTTTGTACTTTTAGGGGTTACAATTCGTGGTTTCGTACCGCTTGTGATTAGTTGAAATCTAAAATGAACACTATTATAGTTATTCTGGTACCTTTTAGGGTGTTACGCCGGGAAAAAATAGGATATAAACTAGTTTTGCTTTAGAATTTGTACCTCTTAGGGGTGAAAATGAATTCGAGCCACACCCACAACACGAATTCTGGAACCTTTTAGGGGTTCCTTTATATGGGAGTGGGGGGGGGGGGGGGGGGGGTTGGATCAGTCCCCGGCCACAGGAGAAAGTATCCAGTACAGGTCACAGTTTCAACGTATGTATCACACAGTTAATCGCTACAGTTCGATAGTTAGCCTGTAGTAATATAAAGTGCGATTTGGAAGGTCGCACGCGAGGGAGGAATGAACGCGTCTCTTCCCTCGCATGCACCCCTCCAACTCAGGCTCTGTATTACGCCTACGCCTGCGCATACGCAGGCCTACAAGATAGTTTGTCGCACTGACCCTTAAAAGAGCTATGTCACGATATTATATGAATTGATGTGCGCAAAGTTTAAGTCAAAGTGACGCCACTTTGTAGATAGAAGCGCAACTAAAGAGGAATTACGTTTCTATCTTCTCGCCTGTGAAAACAGCAAGGATGTTTGCCTCTTGTATTGAATATAGAAAGGCCGATAAAAGCCGAAATATAATTTTTGATGTGATAAATGTGACCATTTTTAAAATGAAAAATCTCATTCAATATTTAACGTATTCCTCTCCTTTTGCTATACATGTAAATGGCACAGTCGCTACCAATTTATCATACATTTAAGGGCCTCCACAGACTAGAGAGATAGTTGTCGACTACTGTTTAGTTGTCGATCATAAAAAGTTGTCAGTGCCAGTGTCAAAAGCCAGTGTGTGAAGCTAGTTATCGATAACTAAGGCCCTTAGTTATCGACAACTAGCTTCACACACTGGCTTTTTTGTTATCGATAACAATTGGCCTAGTCTGTGGAGGCCCTAAAGTTTGAATTTTCGGTAATTTTATGCTAATGGTGAGATAATAATAGTATAGTCTTGCAGTTTAATAACAAATTCATACAGCACTCGTGATCTTAAAGTTCTAAGGTGCTTTACAAATAGTCTAAAGTTAGATTACGAATACAAATAAAAAGCTGCTAAAATATTTACAAAAAGGATGAAAGAAATATGTCTAAAATGATAATATTTACGATTGAACTATTATTACTTTCAGTATGGTCTGATTGGCAGTAGCCATTCCAAAGCTAAGTCTAAGTGCAAACGTAGAAAGCCCTGTGACTATAGATTATGAGCTGAGTAAAATGTAACGTATAATAGATACTGTATTTAGAGGATGACATTAATTTCCTTCAGGATGGAACATATCTACACCTGTGTCACAAATTACAAATGTAATTGCAATCTAATATTTGCTTTAAAATACTAAACTTGTTTAACCCTTAGCGACGATAGGTTTTGCCGCACCGAGCGCTGTAAAAGAGAACTAAAAAACCTTGAGAAGCTTTGAGAAGCTTACGGCGCAACTTGAAATACTTACACTGGGGATTACTCACTGAGCACACACACTTGGCTGCTGGAAAGGAACTTGTCACGAGTTCCAAAGTACGCGGGATCTACTTACAACTGGAAACAGGAACACACAGAGTTTGAACTTCACACTTTAATCCTCATGCTCAACATCAAAAACCGTTTACAATAATGTAGTTGTTCAATTTATACTGCCGCTAAATTCTATTGCAACATGCAAGCTGTACAATCGAAAGAAGGCTGAATAAAGTCAACTTGAAACCTGACGTAACCTGATTACATTCAGCTGACGATCACTGAAGACTTAATAAACGAAAGTAAAACTGTATCACTGTTAGGACAGCCTACACTTAGTATTTTCAGCCTATGAAGCTGTATTAAGGCAGCTTACTTCAAAGCAGATGATAAAACATAATTTAACTTACAACAAAATTACTAAGCTTGTTTCGTTTGAACATAAATTCTACGATACAATTATTATTGATTCAGGCGAAGCCTACTAAAGAGTGCTCAAAAGTACAACAATACGAACATCATTTGTATAAGCTCAAAGTGAATAAAAATCATTGTTTGTATAGGTTTAAGGTGAAGGATAATTTCTCGTCCTATTTTATATTTTGTAGTCCTTGTGGATTTTAAGAATTATTCTCCTGACACTATCCTGCCTGGGGGGGGGGGGGGGGGGGGGGGCAGAAAGTGCCCGCGCTGACTTCAAATTTATCGTACTTAAAGAGCATTCAAGCAATCATAGCCAAACTTTGCGACTTTTCCTATGACGTCATTATGGCGTGTATGACGTCATAATTGACACGTGACTGCCACTAAAATAAAGATGTTCGGATGCTTTACACACCATGTAAGTTTATTTTCATAGCGTCAATACTTTTTTAGATACATAGGGGGGGGGGGGGGGGGGGGGCACTATCTGCCCACCCCCCAGGCTCAGGAACGAAAAAAAATCCCAGGCAGAATAGGGTTAAAAAACGCTACATTAATTAAATGCAGTTTAAACGTTCTCCTGCACAGTAGCAAAGAGCTAAGGTATGACTATAGCTTAGATATAAAGAATTGAGAGTAAAACAGACTTTACATATGTCGATCATATAACTATTTATAACAATCAACCTAACGATCAAAATCGTTACAATCTACAATAAATTTTCAAGACCATTGTAACTACCTTTATTAACGATAATATAATCGGCGCAAATTCCGATTCCTAAGATCGAGAAGGAGGCTTCCTCAAGCTTTAATGTGTCCATTGGAGAGTATGTTCTTTTAGGTGATGAATACATTTAAAAAATGAAATGCATAAAGTTTTTAGGAACTAATCTATGACCAGTGTAGATACAAAATTTAAAGTTTTGTACCTTCAAACTGACTACAATTTTGTTTAAAATAATCCTACACAAAGTGTTTCCTTTCTAATTCTGCTGTGGCTACCAATCTTGATTATTTGCTTTATCATTGTATCTACATTACGTACTTTCGAGAGGTTGTCACTCAGTTATTCAGTCACTCTTCTACTTCATAAAGTCGTGTCCATGCTGCTGAACGTCGATTATTGATATCATTATCGCAATTACAATTGAGATGTAAAACGTAAAATTGCATTAATGGGTCAAACTGTACATGTGTTATCATCAAATACTGGTTACGACCAGTATCGTTATCAGTCTAATTCTAATGATTCTAATTAAGAAAGTTATGTCTTTACACTACTGATTTCACTAATTAGCTCTTTTTCTCGCATCCATCTAATCCAGTCATTCTCGTGTTAAAGTACATTGTTGTAAAACAGACACGTGGTCTGCACCAGTTCACTTCATCTCTCTCCAAATTAGCACCACATCACCGGCTCCTTATAAAACACAGGACAAGTAGTACGTCTTTTCGGCTGTATGCTTTAGGTTCTTGACGAGATGAACAGGTATCGGACGAGAAAACTAAGTCTCTTCTGGCTTCATACTACCAACAAAACATAAAACAATAAAAGTGTTTCAATCCTTTCACTGACCAAATAATTACCCATACTGCTTTGCAGTACATTCCTTTTAACATTGAGAATTTGGCGGTACATCACGACAATATTCCCAGTTGATAATTCTCCTTAAATTTCCTCATACCCAGACCTGCCTGCTACCTAGCGCCATTCTAAAAGTTAATATTCAACTTTTCCCGTGGTTGCCTAGATTAATGTTCAGTTAGGAGTTTTTATTGTTAGTGTGCGAATCACAAAAGCGTGAAAATTTTGATTGGACTTTCACATGTCAATTGTGTAGCTACCAATCAGATTTGAGATCATACCACAAGACGGATGGTCATGTCAGTTTACCTTATTACCTGTACTATGTAGTAAGACTTACAAATCTTCACATCAAAACAGCGCAAGTTGCATTTGTTTGGTTTGTAATGAAAAGCCGTTGCCGAGTCGTGAATCATTTTTATCAAGCATTTCTTTTTATCAAATTACTCAAATTTCCGCATCGTTTTCGTAGAGTGCCTTGCAAAAAATAGCAATAAAATAGGTATAAGATAAAATTGACGACAAATTCTATGCAAAAAAAAAAAGCCAAGTGTGATTTCATGACTATCCTTGCTACGATTTGATCTTGTATCTGATTGGTAGTTACACAATTGACATGCCAAAGTTAAATCAAAGTGTGTACTCTTTTTTGATTCACACAGTCACTAACAATGTTACAATCGATGCATTGTTCTAATCTATGAAATCGATTTATAAAAATCAATACTCTATTAAACCTATGGTTTGCTATTTTAAGTGAACAAAGACGCCTGATAGATTCTTGATTCTCAGTCACAACTAAGCGTTAAACTGTGAACATGCCTAACATGCCTAACAGCTCAGGCAACTTAAGGCATGGAGATTTATAAGTCCTTGAAAAGGACATGAAATATCCTTATTCTCTGGCGACATAATACTTCATCAAAACGTAAATTTAACTAAACCCGTACGAGTAGCTTCAGTAGGATGGAAACGCTGGTTGTTACTATGTGACTTTGCGTACGCCACATTTGCCCCAAGACTTTTGATTAACTATCATTATAAGTTGTTGATGTTGTTAATGGCGATGATAAGATTTCATCCCAGACATTTCAAAAAGCTTCAACAATAATAACAATTTAAAATAACATTATGTGAAGTTAACAGGTTGCTTGAGTGACTTCTGATTAATAAACTTACCTCCTAGAATCCTTCTTCTTCATTTCGTTAAGCATGTATATGATGGATTTTTCTCTTCACCTCGCTGAATTTGAGTTCCCTCATCTCTCTTGCAATTTGCAGAGGATTCTTGCCTTCACTGTTGCGCATCTTTTTCCATTTCAGTGGCTTAAAAAGGGGAAAAATTTTCCGGAAGGATTCTTTTAGAACCCAAAAGAACACAATGATGTAATACAGTATTTCCGTCAGCGTCAGAACTTCGGATGGAAATTTCTTGTCTTCGCCTCATGAAAGTGGAAACTAATTTTACATTTCCACTATTTATTGCCACTGACAAAGCAGACATTCCTGGAATCAATCCTTTCGCTGTTGATCGGTCAAAGTCATGAGGGAGCTGACAGTCAATATCTACTTTCTTTGTGGTGTCTGTGATGAGGTACTGCATCACACGAGGGCTCATGGAAGGCAGAGAACAGGCTTTCAAGAGTGCATTGTAACCTTTTTCATCAATCTCCTCCAACTGATCTGTGGTAAAACGTGCAAGCTTCTCTTTTACGTATGTCATTGTAAAATCGTTACTTCCTGTTTTTTCACTCTTTTCCTTCTTCGCCGTACTGATGCATATGCCCTTGTATTCCCTCCAAAGAGTGACGATAACTTTGGTGACATCATTGGGTCTCTCTGTGTAAGTAGAACGGTCATTTCGTCCATCTCGTTTTCTACCCAGATTTTCTTGGTTTTCGCTTACGATACTGACAGTACAACCATCTTCAATGTCGGCATCTCCTTCTTCATCAGAACCTGAAATGTCTATTTTCTGTGATGCCATCGCCTCTTTATTGCTGCATTTTAATTCGCTTGTGACGGCTTCAGGTTTCTTTCTTTTGAGTTTAGAATTTCCAAGGACCTCAGTAGTGGTACCACCTTGCGAGGTTTCCTGGCTACCTCTTTCCTCTATTATCATGACATCGTCACTTGTCTCTGGTAATACGTCTTCGAGTCGTTGACTGCAGCAGTCTTCGTATTTTGGTCGCTTGAATTCATTATAGTCATCATGTGATTCCTGAAGAGATCTCTTTGCGCTTTTCTTACCCTTGCGGATGTCTTGCACGCGATCGGATGAGGTAATTTTCTCAACTTTTGGCTTATTTCTGTTTTGAGAAACATGCTCGTCTCTTGTGGTGATAATTTCTTCTTGATTATCCTTGTTGTCTTGTGGCGGTAGGAATGATGCCTCAATCAGAATCCATCGCAAACTGTGCCTCTTTGGGTCAGCGGCGGAAAAAATGGCAAATTGAGTATTTCTGTCGCTCATTTCGGAGGTGAAGCATATTCCACTGTGGGTGGATATGTTACGTACTGTCATTTGAGGCCACCGTTCAATTGCTTCCTTGGCACTTGTGACGAAAACAATTTTTTCTTTAGCACTACAAAATGTTGAAGACAGAAGCAGCATATTATTAGTCGTCCGATTTGCAGCGCAGTAGGAGATGATAAGCACAGGATTTTCCACCGTGCTCTCGCGTGCCTCGACTTGTTCCAGTTGTTCAACAATTCTTGTTGGAGAGATTGTGTCTTCCCTTTCCTTTTGTCGATCATATCCAATGCTTCCTTTGAAACACTTCTCCGGACCCTGGATGTTGACAATGCTGCGTAGGTGTTCCAGGATTATACTCTCTTCTAAATCTTTGGGGAGCTCGCTCACAAGATGTCTTTTCTCAAGAATGCTATCATCTTTCCATTCAAAGATCTTTGGGAGAACTAGGTTGTTGATCCAATCTTTGTACTGAACTTTGAGAAAGCTGTAACGGTTGCACTTTACGACCCATAGACCTGCCTTATCGCAGTCGTCATTGAAGCGTAGGTCTTCCCAGCAGGGCCATGGTCTGTAGAATACGCCTTTTTCCACCGTGCTCTTGACATTCAGCAAAATAGCAGCGTACACTTGGGTCTTTGAAAATGGATTCACTGCTATTGGAACACTCCTGAGAAGACCCAGGACGCCATAACTCTCATGTTGCTTGTCGCCAAACAACTTGGCGGGACCGCTGTAGTTATACAGTGGAAACTCTAGAGATTCAAACTCATCTTTTAAAGGATGGGGCTCATATTTACTTTCGTCAATTGGTGGAATGTCCTTTCCTTGTGCTATTTTCTGAAGACGAGTCAGCGGTTTAAGGAAAGAACAGCGCTGCATCTTCATCACGCCATTCTCATCTCTTAAAACTCTTCCTTCAGTTGC
Source organism: Desmophyllum pertusum (assembly GCA_029204205.1). Lineage (NCBI taxonomy): Eukaryota > Metazoa > Cnidaria > Anthozoa > Scleractinia > Caryophylliidae > Desmophyllum > Desmophyllum pertusum. The sequence continues at coordinate 727,300 of MU827804.1, forward strand.
AGTGGTGTCACCAGTGTTGAATACTGCTTCGTAAATCACGGCCACGTTGTCGTCAATCACAAAGACGTATTCCAGATTGAGGGAAAATGCCATCTTTTGAATAAACAGCCTGGTATACCCCACTCCTCCTTCACTCGGTCCAAGCTCACAGTTAGGAAGTGTGTCTGGCAACTGAATAATGACAAGCACCCTTCCCCAAGTGGATCTGTAAGCCTCGAATTGTCCACTGCGAACAACGACAACTTGAACATAGTTGGCGACGTCTTTGCTCTGTTGCATCACGTGGTGGTAATTCAAGATGCACTTACGAGGATCATCTCTGTGTGAAGGATGAAATATCCAGTATGGCAAAGTGGGAGAACTGCCTACTGCTGAATTGCAATCTTTTGATCCTGTGCTTTGGAGAAATTCTAGCACATGGTGGAAGGACGGGCGGCTGCTTGGGAGAGAACATTTAACAGTGATTGGTCCACCATCGATGATAATATCTACTGTTTCCAAACTGATTCTTTGCCTTGAAGAAGTCTTCCACATTCGGCACAGTTTTCAAAATGGTACCAATGCCAAGCACGTATTCCATCTGCACAATCTCTTTTCTGATGCTGGTAACCGGACTTGGTCGGCTCGTTCTGTTCTGGATTCATCAGGAAGTAAGGACTTTCCTCCGTGTCATGAGTGTAGAAGCACCCTCCAATTGTGTATTTCCCCAATGCTACTGGTTTTTCGTACAGGCTTGGAGAGTTTTCGATTGTCCTCCAATAAGGAAATTTCCAGTCTTGCCTTCCCTCGATCTCATTGACCACAAATTCTTCGGACAAATCGCACTCTTTGTGTTGGTAGAAAGTACCTTCATCAAATGCATCAGTCGAGGAATGAGAAACATTTTCCTTTCCAATAATGTCCAGTCGTAAATCTTTTATGAGGCAGAGATATGTTCCCGTCTTGCCAATCTGAGGTTCAGCTTGCAAAAGGATTCTGTTGCAATGCGTCTGTTCGTTTAGATGATCATAGCTATCTTTATGAGCTTCGTAGCCTTGCCATCGCAGTAACGAGGATGTCGTGCCTTTGCTTCTGCTGCTTTTTGTCATGTACCGGTCAGCTTTAGTACAGGAAATAGCGCTCATCGAAGGAGAAATTTTTAATGACTCTCTAAGTTTCTTGAACAGCACCCGCCCAACCAGTACATAGGGACTCTCATTCGCAGAGGCCTTTGCATAACGGCACAATCGTCCGAGTTCTTGAATGAGAGTTGAAAGGTACAATGACGAGCCTTCCTTGAACTCCCGACTGTTGTCATAGCTACGTCGAAGGTCAAGGCAATCGAAGCTTTGGGGAAATGTATCTCCCATACGACCTTTCTCAACCAGAATAAGTACGCACGCCAGATTTTCCAAGTCTTCGTATTGGGTTATTGATTTATGAACATGTTGACAGTTGGCGCACTTCTTCCGTCCAGTTTGTAGCTTTAACTCGCTGCAACGGCATTCAAACTTGTACGTGCAGTTTTCTGCTTGAAGCTTTTGAAAGAAGGGACTCGACGATTTCATCAGTTGCTTCTCGATCTGAATTCCACCATAGTCTCTGATGACTTCAAAGCATTCTTCAAGAGAAGACACTGCTCGTGCCAATCGCAGAGTGTAGTAAAATTGATCAGCATTTTTCATGCTCTTGGCTCGGACAATTTTCATTTTGCCCAGTTTTCCTTTGCCACTCTGGATCAGATTTTCCACCAAGGAACTTGTTTCGTTTGCTTGGACAATGTTTTTCCCATTTTTGGAACATTTCCTGACAGCCATTTACTTGCAACTTTTCTTTGATGTTGATTAATCTGGCGTCTTCCTTGATTTTCTGCAACTCCTGCTGGGGAAGGTGCATCAGGCACGTGACAAATGAAGTACTCAGTTCTTCCTCGACCTCCTTTAATTCCTCGTTCTTTTCTTTAGATGATTTGTGCTTCTCTAATTTTCCTAATCGTTTCAAGCTGTCTTTGAAACTGAGTGTCACCTCGTTGCAGCGTTCTCTTCGAACCAATTCAAAGGCTTCGGGATGGATGTATTTTTTTCGAGATTGCTGTTTCTTTGGTGAGTTCCCTGCTAAAGGAATTGAGATATTTTTCGAATTCAGCAGCAGGGGAATCATCGAAGCTTGAAATTAGTGCTTGGCGTATTTTTTCATCACCGTCATATACACTTAGATGAATAACGTGGTAGCAGTACTCCGCACATAGTAAGGCATCAATTGGAAAGGAAGAAGAATCTGTTCTGGTCATTCGCTTTTGCCTCTTGGCCTTGTCCACGATCTTTTGGAAACTCTCGTCTTCTCTTATCTTTTGATCGTTCTTGTTAGAACAGTTCATGGTGCTTAGGTAGAAATTCAAACTCATATACTGTTGGCCAACCTTGTCAACTTCCACTGGCCCGCATCGGTCAATGTAGAACTCGAACGAGATTCTAGCAAGGTCATGGATTGGTTTCATAATGGACACACCACACTTTCGTTCAACTTTAGCTGCTTGTAAAGTGACATCTCCACATTCATCAACAGCAATATAGTGATCTCTTCTCCTACAGGAACAAAATGCGACAACTCCAATTCCAAAATCCAACTTAACTTCAAATTTAGTTGGTTGTTGAGGGTCAACTTTGGCTTCCAAATTTCCACGCGAATCTTCAATTACTGTCAAAGGCTTCGCTTGGTGTTGCTCTTTGGTTGCCGGCAAAGCTTTTAGGGTTACGATACCGTGGCTGCCTTGCACAATAAAATCAGTAGAATCGTCTTCAATAGAAGTAACACTTAGCTTTCCGTCTGAAGAAACGCGAAGGTATCGATATGAAGCATCTTCGCTATTTAAAGCTGATTTGATCTTCATCCGCATACCCATTTCAAAGTTCTTCAGTTCAACCTCTGACCAGTGGACAACGTGAAGTTCTACTTCCTTCGAGTTGTTTCTAACATGTTCTTCCAAGTTTGGCTCTCTGTTCAGCACCACAAGATCGCCTGCTTGATACTCGTTTGAGGTTGTAGAAACTTTGTCGTTAAGGAGAACGCATGTGACCACAGGAAGGCGAGAGTTTTGCGTAAGGAGGTTGAAGGGTGTTGCGGAGATTTGGATCACGACAACATTTTTCGGAGAGTTATCTTTGCTCCATTCGTTGATGAAAAGATTATGGGCGGAATGTTTCTCTTCCTTATCTTTCGTTATTCCCCAGTGGCACTCGTCTGCTATGATGACGAAGAGGGTTCTTGGCTTTTCTTGAACATTGGTTTTGAGTTCTTCAAAGTGCGTCTCCGTTTCTTGGCTGCGAACATACATGAACATCCGTTTCTTTCCATTGCAGTCATCCCGTGATTTCAGTTCCAGTTCTTCTTTCGATAATACACCAGTATCGGGATGACAAATCCTCTTCTCTGTCTGATCGCTGAGCATTCTGTACCGGGCCGTGTACACTACGAACTCAACATCGTTGAAGACATCGCTCAGCCTCGGAATTTTGTGGTAATGCGACATAATGGTGTCAATTCGTTTCTTCATGATAGCTGCCATCTCTATTTGTGCAGGATAATAGCAAGGCTTTTCCGGGTTTGCTCGCACTTCTTTGTCGATCTCCTCTTCTTCGTCTGGCAAGTATTCATGATCCACAAAAGTGTCGAGACATTCGTCAGTTTCCTCAGCGCCATCTGACTCTGAATAACATTCAATCTTGGTGCTTGCTATAAGTTGGTTAATGTTTCTTCGTAGCTCTCCAGAGGGGTCAGCCAGTTCATTGTTGATTCGAACGTCAACACTCGTGATATTTCCGAGTGAAGGATGAGGAACAATGTCTCCAAAGCTAGTAATGATTTCGCGTACTCTTTTATGAGTTTCATCGTCACTTACACAAAACCATTTTGTGCGTTTTTGGTTCAATCTTCGTAATTCTTCCGGAGAAGGATGGAGGAGTTGAAGGAACTTCTTCGTGTCTTGATCGGAGATTGCATCTACGATTTCGGTTAAGAAGTCAGCGAAAAGGGAATCAGTCATAAAATCTGGGATTTGCCAATAGTATACACCATCATCGTCACCTTCCAGGGTACATGCTGTATCTTCAGAAAGAGAGAAATGGACCACTACTGGAATAGTTTCGTCCCGGAAGACTTCGCCTACAATTATAATTATATAGGTTTAGTTTTGTAGGTGAACACAACAACAACAACAACAACAACAACAAAAACAACAACAAGGACAAAACTACATCGTCAAGCAATTAGTTGGACATCTTTTCTTGTTACTAGAGCAACCGTAGGAGGCGTGGTGGCTATTAGTGCGTTGTACTCAGGATCGAGAAGTCCGGGTTCGAATCCTGTCTCGGGTGTTTTTTCCACTAATGAGTATAAATGGATTCCCGCGAATTGTTGGATTCCTATTCACGAATGCCGGCCATCTTTCGCTGTGAATTTCGTACATTAAGGCATGCATTATCAATTTGAACAATTATTTTAGAAGAGCAACTGGCACATGAATCGTCCACAGACGATTTTTTGTAAATCTTCATTGCGTCTAAAGTTAAAGGAAGACCAGACTTTAATGGATATAGTGACTTACTTTGGTTAGACATCTTCTCTCTTTACTGACGAAACTGTACGATGAACAACCGGCCCTGAAAACCAAACAGAACAGTTGCACTGGATGACAACTGTTTCATATGCATACAGCCGTAACCACCACGTATATATAACAACAATAACCTTCATTTGAGGCAAAAATATGCAAGTCAGATATTTACAGCGGACATAATCTATTCCGAGAAAATTCCGAGAAGCTGTGAGCTTCTATGTATATTTTTGAAGCGAAATGGAGGTAATTGTGTTTATTATACAGTAGATTCCCGATATCTCGAATCCCCAGCTATCTCGAGCTGAAACCGTTCCCCTCGGTTTTGCTTACTGTTTTTCAGTCATTTACTATTGCCTATCTCGAATTCCCCACAATCTCGAACAAAGTGTGACTTCCCGTAGTCTACATTAACACCTCTTATCTCGAACTGTAGTAATTATGATTTTAAATGAATGACAACAGGGCATAATTATAATTAATTTTGTCTTGTAATTCATTATGTTCGAAAAAAGGAGTATCCTACTAAACAGTACAGTCGTTACGGTATTCGCCAAGCACTCATATATGTAAACAGTATTGATTGCTAACATTGTATAAAAAGACCTCCATGGCGAACATCGACAGGTCAATGATTTGCGTACTGTACTACTGTCTGTAGTTCACTTTTCTTGAAAATTACGAAATTTCACACGACCCTCGCTATCTCGAACCCCGCTATCTCGAACAATTTTCCGTTCCCCTTGAGAGTTCGAGATAGCGGGAGTCTACTGTATATGTTGTACATGGAATTCGCGGCCTAAACAATACTGTAGTATCTTTAGGGGCCACTAAGGCCAACAACTCGAGCAACACTCAATCTCCGTCAACACACAGTTATGCACACTAGTCCCTCACTCGCTTGGTCACGTGACCCATGGTTTCCCGCGCTATAGGAATCCCGACACTACAAATACTAAACAATCCATTCCTCAATTTGAAAGGGAGAAAGCATTTTTCCGAAAGGGTTACAAGTTTGACTGACGAAACTTAATTTGGTTAAAATGACAGATTAACAATCATGAACAATGTCAATGAGGCACGAGTCTTGTATGATCTTGCATCCACAATCAGACATATTTGTCAAGCGGAGTTAAACTGAGCTAGAAAAAAATAATTGGTTGTTATTTGCTAAGAAGTTTACAATTTTCTGAATAGTGCAAGTATATATGTTACCGTAAGCGATTTTCCAAGAGCCGCCATAATATGCCATTTCCGAGTTGTCTTTTGCCTCTCTTTCAAAACAACTTTTCGTGCCAAACAACCATTCATGATATGAGTTTGATTTGCATGAAAATGAATATGCGAGTAATACTCATTTTCATATGAATGGTTTCGCACGAAGACTCGTTTTGAAAGAGAGGCAAAAGACAACTCGGAAATGGCCTATTTCAAACTGTTAAATCGATTTGCCTCGCTTCCGTTTAGGTCGTTCAGAACATCGGTCAACATCTGCTTCTTGACTGCCTGGTTTCCATATAATCGCAACAGCGATCGTTGCGATTATATGGAAACCAGGCTGTTGCGATCGTTGTGAATCGCAGAGATAGAAAAACAAATTATCTCTGCGATCGTTGCGATCCTAGCATCTTGCAGTTTTTGTATGGCAACCACTCTTGCGATTGTCAAAGACCTCAGGTTTCCATATGATCGCAACGATCGCAACAATCGCAGCGACCCGATCACAGCGATCGTTGCGATTATATGGAAACCAGGCTTTAGGTTGAAAAGTTAACCAAAAACGCCCGAAAAATTATTCGTTTATGTGCGACGCATACATAATAATGCACAACAGATACAGGCATTAAATCATACTTACTATATGTGCTTGGAAGGAGGTCAACAAAAAAACAGCAGCCACAAAGAGCATCAGGATTTATTGACTCGTACTGACTGATCAGGCATGTTGGATTATATCTGCAAATTGCAAACGGAACTCGGTAAATTGGAAGTGTCCGTACACTGACATCCGAAAGAATTGAAACGGCAACGATATAGCTTACAGTCCACACCTCACCGTTGCTATGTGACCGTTTGAAAACCGAGTAACTTTAAGGCGGGACTTAAAGTGCAACTAACCCCCCAATTTGTTTTTCTCTCATTAAAATCTATCTATTGCCCCGATCACGTCTGCGAAAAAATTATCGTGATTGATAAAATCCCCTGATAAAATTCTCAACAAAAATGTTGAGATCGAAGTGGAAGATGCACAGGTCGCAAGCTTCCCGTGATGATCGAAGCACACAGATGGGATGGCTTTCGCTAATGCCGACGAACCGTATATGGACGAGGAATGGCTGACGAAATACGAAAAAGAGGAAGAAGAAGAAGACAAGAAGCAAGAGGAAGCAGTTCAAGCTAGACTTGACGGAAAAGAAAGAGTGGATTCTTGGTTAGTCTTATCACTAATACTTGTCAAACCAGATGTAAACAAATAGACTCGCAATCGATACTTCAAGCAGCAATGAGTAAGATATCTTCTTGGATGAACTGCCCGGTCACCTGGAATGGACAACTAAATGCGAAAAGGAGGTCAAAGCGAACGAAGAGTCGAAAAGAAAGCACAAAGGACCGCTTAGATAGCACTGAAGAAGTCAGTCAATGGTAAGCAATTCTTGTCACCTCAGTAGTATATAGTACTCCACTGCATCGATATGCGCGAGCCGTATGATCATTTATATTTTTGCTTTAGCGAGTATGTATTTTGTAAAGCAATGGTTATTCTGTTAAATGCCAGCTTTTCGCCATTTAGAGGATTTTGATTTTTACAAAAGCCAAGTAACTGTCGCAGTTTTCTCTCGCTCGCGGCTTTTGTTTAATTTGATGCTGTCGTACACGTAACTGTTGTTGAGCGAGGTTACAATTTACCAACGTATGCCATCCAATAAAGCTTGTTTTGGCTCTGTCCTATTTAAGTATTGGTCCATGCTTAAAGTTCGTATATCGAGATTTTATAGAGAAGTGTCGGAAGAGTTGCTTGAGGCGCAGCCAAGAGATAGTGGATCGATTGAAAATCAGCTTGCTCCGCGCGGCTTGCTCGGGCCTGGAAATTGAAGCCATAAAAAACAAGCTGAAAGGAAACAAGCCACATCACTACAGTTTTGACATCCTCAAACGTTTGTCGTTGCTACTCCAAATAACCACCATAGTGAACAAAGTTAATTTTGAAGTAAAAACCGTCAAATAAATAACACTTTTTAAACCTCGATAAGCGAAGTGGACCTGTTCCCTCTGTAGTCCGCATTGATATTACGATGAGTATACGGTTTATCGCACTGCTTATTTCCCAGCCTCAGAAAAAACTTTTGGAGATCAAATCTTTTGTCATTTTTCCTATTTTATCTTTCGAAAGAAATTTGTCTTTGACTTTCATCAATATTCCTGAAATTGCTTCGCACGAGGGTGAAATGTTAACGCCATTACAGATGCGCGATACTACGGATGAATGCTCGGATTCTACGCTCGCGCTACTGAATTTCATGGGCTGACATTTCTGGCTATAGCGATGGTAGAGATAGGTTCTCTAACATTTGGTCGATGGCTAGTTGGTTTGGCTTCTACCGGGTTAAATAGCCTTTCAGGAAGTCAGCCTGCTAGAAATGCGCGGACAAATTCTAGACGGAGTTCTTGATCAATGGCTCTCACAGTCCCACTTTACTTCGTTCGCTTGAGTTTACAAACTGGCCCCCGTCTTTTTCGTATTTTCTCGACGATCGCTCTAGAATGGTATAGTATACCTTTCTCTAAATCTGGGGAGTTACTGCAACGGCCAATAACGCACCTGGAAGGCGTTTCTATACACTTTTCGAATGTGTATCGCATCTTCCTGAAGGAAATGAGTGGACGCGAAGGATCCAAGGCTCCTGAGTTGACGTCACTAGCCGCTGGTCCCATTCCTTTCAAAAACGCGGCCGTGAACAAAAATGGCGGCGTTTTTGGTGACTTTGCCGGGGCACAGAAGAACGAGGATTCAACCAAATCCAAAAATTTCTTCGCAGTAAAGTTTCAAATAACAAGTAAATTTATTTAAACGAATAAACATTTTTGGGGTTAGTTGCACTTATGGGTTAAATGGAAATATCTCGTTCACGTTTCAAGCAATCCAAAAACTCTATGCTCATCCCATGAATCTATGTTATGGCGTGTTTTGTAAATTTTTGGGTGATTTTTGGGTATATTTGGAAGGAAATAGTTTTTCTCAAAGGAGTTGTAAAATTTAAGAAAATGAGAAATATTGAAGATTTGATGTATTTTTAAAATTAGAATTTGAAGTTAAGTTTGAAAGAGAATGGGACTGAAGGACTGGGCCCTATAGCTACAAAGCTTCGGGTTAAATGGGTTAAATGGGTTATGGGTTATAAATGGTTTGCATAATTACGGACATAGCGGTGCCGGGCAACCGAGTTTGCGCAGTAACACTCGACTAGTTCCTAAGAGGATGGCCACGGGAACTTATTAACAATAAAAAAGCTAGTCAGGCAAGAAATTCACACCTAAATTTAGTATCCATGATTAGAAAAATGTGTTTTTCCTGGGTTGTTTTCGCTCGAAAACGAATACGTGTTATTTTCGTTGTTGTCTGATTTCACTTCGCCTCGTGTATTACGATAAACATTTTCATCGGACTTCGCTTCCCGTTCCAGTAGTAGCACTACCATCGGCGTACAAGAAGTGGGGGGGGGGGGGGGGGGGGGGGGTGGGACTCTAGAGGCTCGGAAATGCTATTTTCAGTATTCTCCGCGAGATATTTCGTCAAAAACATCGTTCTCGGTCAAGTGTAAAATGACAGGTAATTTGAGGGCTTAATTACAGCAATATTTCAAAAAGAAGTATGAAGACGAAGACACACTTCAATCGACCATATTACACTCACGTGCACTCCAAATCTGGCATAATAATCAACATGGCCGCCAAATCGGCTCGCTTTCTTCTTATACGCAGTTCCAGTCCCTGCGCGGTCTTGATTATCGCTCCCAGTCCCTCGGCAGAACTCAATGTATCAATTTGTTGTGCCATACCTACTCCGAGTGATAACAGCTATCCCATGGAGTAGTACAGAGGTAACAGAACTCAGTTAGAAGATTAGGCGCGTTGCGGGATCAAAGCAAATAAATCAAGACATAAAATCGTAAAATAATTTTTACTGTGTCTTTGCGCGAACGGTAGATCAGTTTTGCCCGAATAATACTATTTTTTGCCCGACTGTGTGTTACACTTTTTAGGTAATGGTGAACTAAAATTCTAAAACCGGCTGAAATGTGGCTTAAAGGTTCTAGGACAGTCAATAAACAACATATGGACAACATTTGATGTGGTTTGTAGAATTTAATGGCAGTTTAGTATCTTTTTAAGCTATTTTTGGTTCGCTGATAAAGTTCCATACAAATCCTTCTAATTTTCCACTGATTACCATATTGCGAGCCTGGGCTCTCTGTGGAATGGATAGCCCAAAATCAGATCAGACTTTATCCTAACTAACAATTCTCGGGGCTATAGTAGGCTAAACGGGGCCATATTCTCGGGACTAATCAGTTCTATTATAGGCCAACTGGGGTGCTAAAGTAGGCTGATCTTATTTAGGGCTACCCATTTAAGGCATAGCCAATCTAGAAATCAAGTAAAAGGCAACAAAACGTGTCTTGGTTGTCGCGACTTCCACGCTTGGGTGCACGCACAACAAAGCGTGTCTGCAACGGCATGTAATTAAAATTCAAAACTTATCTCAACAGCTGCACAATTTAAGACTTTTTGATCCATTTTATAACTTTAAGGTAAGGTTTACAAATATCAGAGCAAATGAATTCATTTTTAACATCAAATACCCGACGAAGATCTCGTAAAGCTAGCTGAACATAAACATTGAAAAAGAAACTGGCGGTTGGCTATGGTCGGTTGAGTTTGTGGTTGAGTTTATGAGCAGTCTCTTTCTTTTCCACAGTTTTTATATGGCGCGAGAATAAAGAAAGCGAAAAGTGGCAAAAATCGAGACGCGAGAAACTTTCGACACCGTACGCGCGTTGAAGTGGCCTAAACCTCCTAAACGTTGCCTACCCACGTCACACAGTTAAGATAGAACCTTTTTCTGCTTCTTGGGTCTTTGAATATATATTTAGGCCCCATTGACACGTCGCATTTCAGTCATTTCAGTCGCGTCGAAATCAGCGCAATGTCCACGCAAATAGCAAAGTAGAACACGTTACCTACATGGTGTATTGCAACGTAGTCGAATCAAGTAACAAGGTACCAGTGATATTTCTGCGGCTTGGATTATATTCGACGCGACTGAAATGCGACATATAAGATATTGGGCCGTAACGATGAAACCAGCGAAACCTTCATCATGCAAGTGAACATAGTTTCTAGTGGCTTTATGTGCTATGCACGAAACAGGTACGAACATCCCGGCGATTGAGCTATTGAGTAAGTGAAAAGAAAAGTGTAGCCCTTTTGAAACTAGTTTTTCCTGGACCCCACTTAAGTGAGCGTTTTTTGACTGTTTTTATGCATTATTCAATATTGCTATCCTGAGTGGCTTCAGCCGGAAAATACAAGGAACATTGGCTCTAAAGTTAAACAAAACTCTATTACTCCTTGTTCAAGTGTACAGTGCTTTGTACGATATCGATGGTATAGTTAGGAAATAAATAATGTAATACATACTTTCAGTATGCCTGGATTTCTGGGAGCGAAGATTCAGCATCATACCATCTGGACTTATCTACTGATTAGGCATGCACAGGGCACAGGGAACCCGAATTGTTTATACATGTAATATATAATACTCATCATTTATGTAATAATAAAGCGATATTGATTTACCTGTGTTTGATGTCGTTCTTGAGCCATTTTGAAGCGATTTTCACCAGCGCGAAGCCGTTACTTCAGGTGCCGCGTTTTAGCCGCGCCAGAAACTGGACTCGAGACTACGTCCCGGGAGAGCGTCTCGTTTTTTATGACGAAAAACTCATAGTTTTCCATCATAATAGTATGGGACTTTTCTCCCAAGGGAATTCTATGTCGTTAGCAAATTAGTGAGCCATCTGTCAACAAACATCCAATTAAAATGTCACTGGATAAAGGCTGATAAAGGCATGCTTTACAATGAGTTGGATGTCAGTAACCTCTCCAGTCGTCTCTTGAAGCAATTGTATAAGACGAGTCAGGCGTATCACAATTACTTAGAGGCCCTTAGGTCAGTCAGTTCTAAAATTATTAAATTTGCAAAATTAATGTAAAATCATTTTACTTCTCGTACATCATTCAGCAAAATTAATTCGGCTAAGGGACGGACCATTATTTTTTTTAATTTATGCGCCTCTGCAAACAATTTTTTTTCAAAGGCACCTTCCTGCAAACAATTTTTTTAAAAGTGAAAAAAAAATTCTTCACTGTCAGGCTCTGCAAACAATTTTTTTCAATATTTCTCATCCCCCCCCCCCCCCCCCCCCCCCCCTACCCCCTCCAAAAAAATAATGGTCCGTCCCTAATATTCTACTGGTTTTTGTGCCTAATTTATGAGCTAAAATCGAAACACATCAATTACCGTATTCTGGCAAAAACAAACCACAGACAAACCATGCTCTCCCAACTTGCAAAGCAATCACAACTTTCGCCAGCGGATTCCTCATCTGCACGTGCGTAGAAGTTGTGTAAAGCCAGAAGAAAAGCTAGAAAAACATGGCGGCTGATGAGGCGATGGAAGTGCACACTGATGTATAAAGCCCCTTCCACACGAGCAAGTTTTCCTTGACAAGGGACATTGACAATTTTTATTTGCTCGTGTGGATAAACAGCAAATTTAATTTGAAAATGTTTCACTGACAAATTTTATTTGCTCGTGTGAACGATAAACAATATTTCTTTGACTACGTTTACACTAGAGGAGATTTTTCCGGATTCGTGACGAATCCGGGATGTTTTGGCACCGGATTCGTTTTGCAGTTTTCACACAGGTGGACGAATCCGGGATAAAACTGTCCCGGTTTGGTCGCGTGTGCGGAGATTTTGAATCCCGAAATCAAAGTGAATACTTTGTATCCGAATACTTTTAAATCCGGAATGTTTTGTAGTGTAAACAGTTATTCGAATAAATCCGGAATGATGTGTTAAACAACAAGCGAAAAATCCGTCTGAGCTGCACTTACATGGTCTTACATGCTGCAGCGAGAGTCTTTCGGATACGGTCAGTAGTACTACTACTGGAACGGAAAGCGAAGTCGGATGAAAATGTTTATCGTAATACACGAGGCGAAGCGAAATCAGACAACAGCGAAAAAAACACGTCTTCGTTTTCGAGCGAGAACAACCAAGGAAAAACACCTTTATTTATCATGCATACTAATTTTAGGTGTGAATTTATTGCTAATAAGTTCCCGTGGGACAATCCTCTTAGCAACTAGTTGAGTGCTACTGCGCACACTCTGTTTCCCGGCATCGCTATGTCCGTAATTATGCAAACCATTTATAAGGAGTTTCTATCTCCCCCCCCCCCCTCCCCCCCCCCCTGGTCATGGCCTAAAGGGCCTTTTGCTCTCGTTTTTGGTGAAAAGATGAAACAGGATACGTAGTCTCGAGTCCAGTTCCCCCCCCCCCCCCACCTCCCCCCCTAAATACTGTAATTTTCAGAAAATTATTTTCTCGGTTATGAAAATCGCTACAAAGCTATAATTTGGACGGAACGTTTCTTTCTGTCTTTTCTATAACCTCAGTGTTGATTTTTGATGTTGTTCATGAAAGCAAACATTTTTTTGTAACATTGATAGAAGCCGGCACCAATAAAGTCAATTAACTCTCTCTAAAGCGCATACCCTCGGGACCAGCTCAGTCTAGCTGTCCGCTTTAGAGAGGTGTCCGCCTTATAAAGGGTTAATGTGACGATAGAAACCGACAGAAACCCGTGATATCAGAACGGGAACGAGATTTTTATTAAGGCAAGTTACAATTGCATATTTACAGTCCCTTTCAAAGCAGATCAGTAAAACTTTTTTACAGTTTGATTCATGCAAAGTGAACGGTAAGGCCACCAGTAGGTCAATTTGAAATAATATCCGGCCTATAGTCTGAGTTAGTATGCACTTCTAGTGTCCGCTTGACAGGTATTTTTCACCAGAATTTTCAAAAAAAGTGTCCGCTGTCCGCCTAGGAGAGGTGTCCGCCTAGTTACGGACAAACAAGTGAAATTCTGCCGGGACCAGCCATTTATGTCCGCCTTTTAGGGAAGTGTCCGCCTCACAGTGGTGTCCGCTTAGAGAGAGTCAGGAGAGTTGACTGTACATGCTTTCTGTGGCTTCTGTTGAGTCAGAGTCGTCACGGCATTAATTATATGACACACAATCGTTGCCAAAAAACGCCAAGAGAGCTTGCTCGCAGGCTACGGGCCTGGTTGTTCAAAGGATGAATACATGTAACGGTATCAGCGGGTAACCCTACCCACCGGATAAACCCACTGCTGGGTAAGGGTTAACAAAACAAACTACGCATCCACTTTTAGCCTGGGCTATAAAAACCCATACCCGGAACAAGACCACGAAACGCTGATTTTGCGACCCGGCTGTTCCAGACTAAATGTTAAAAAAGATACCCTGTTCCAGACGATTTTTAACGATTTTTTTCTAACCAAAAAGGCTAGTAAAGCTTCTTTCCTACGCGTTTCGTTTCGTCTCACTCACATAATCCTATTCCAGAGTATCAATTAGCGCTCTGTGTGCCAACTTCTGGGAAACTGATACCCTATTACAGACCAAAAAATGTCGTTTGTCGTACCCTGTTCCAGACCAAAATGCTTAAAAACCATACCCTGTCCAGTGGCACGTACCTATACAGCGTATATAAGGGAATGCCCCCCCCCCCCACCCCCCCGCCATATGTGTAAAACCCGTTAGTACTTACATATTGTTATGAGAGTAAGTTATTGCCTTAAAAATTAGTCGTTTGGGCAGCTAGCTGCTCGATTGTGGTCTGCTAAGGAATCAAGTTTCTTTATGGGCCCCTGGTTTCTGTGGATTCGAATCAACTTAATTAGTGAATTGCGTTCTCTTTTTTGGGGAAAAAGTATTAACGGCGCCTTCTTGAAGTGGGCGTAAAGAAAGAAAATATTCAGTACGTTCCTTGGCCTTTTAACAATGAATAGTTGGAAACCAACATTCTCCTAATACTCCTTCCTATTAATATTGTTGAATAATATATTAGATCCGAAGGTCCGAAAAAGCTTCACCTCAAGGCCCCACTTTGTCAAACACGGCATTCTTCCTCGCTACCCATCCAGACGTTCAAGACAAGCTCATCGAGGAGATCGACAAGGCCGATGACGCCCGCGGTGACACCCCGCTGTACGACTACGTGCAAAGCATCGGGTACTTGGATCAAGTCGTGTGCGAGGTCCTACGTCTCAGTGGTCCTGTCCTTATCATTTTACGCGGCTGCGAAGAAGACGCTGTTTACAAAGGTATTCGGTTTCCCAAGGGAGTTGACGTTAATGTCGTTCCGTATGTGTTGCATCGGGACCCCGAAGTCTGGGACAACCCCCTCGAGTTCAACCCAGAGAATTTCTCGCCTGAGGCGAAGGAGAAGCGAGACCCGTATTCCTTTCTGCCAGTTTGGAACCGGCCCACGTCAATGCATTGGCATGCGCCTCGCCCTGATGGAGATTAAGCTAGGTTTGCTGAAGATCATGCAGCGATTCAAGTTTGAACGCGCTCCTGAAACCGCGGCTAAGTTGGAGCACAGGGCCGTGTTACTGCTGCAGCCCAAGGACATTATCTACGTGAAGATAAGAGCCCGTTAAACTGCTAACTGGAAACTAACACGTTTGCTGGATCCCCCCGGGGGGGGGGGGTACTCCCATATAAAAATGACGGGGGTAATCGTTATACTTTTAGAGGTTAAAATTAGTGGTTTGGTACCGTTTAGGTTATTAAAATCTAAACTGAACACTATTATAGTTATTCTGGTACCTTAGGGTATTAAGCCGGACAGGAACTAGTTTTGCTTTAGAATTGGTACCTTTTTGGGGTGAAAATTAATTTGAGCCACACCCACAACACATACCTTTTAGGGGCTCCTTTCAAAAATTCCGACGATCACCGGACCTCCGTCACTTTTATATGGGAGTCCCCCGGGGGGGGGGGGGGGGGTGGATCAGTCCACGGCCGCAGGAGAAAGTATCCAGCCGATTGATTACAGTTTCAACGTATGTATCGACAGTTAGCCTGTGGTAATATACATGTAATGTGCGAGTTGGAAGGTCGCACGTGAGGGAGGAATTTACGCGTCTCTTCCCTCTCATGCAACTCTCCATTACTCCAGCGCTGCACGTACGCAGGCTTATTAGATAGTTTGTCGCACTGATCCAAGCTATATTATTGATCTTATATATCAAAGTTCTTATGTTTCACTTATTATTAATTGATTACTTGACTGATCATTCTCGTCCCCACACCCTCCCCACAGCTTTCACGTCTCTTAGCCGGTGGGGCTTAGGCACGAGAAACGAAGAGCTCGCAGCTCTGGAGACAAAGGATTTTCCAGTCCAAGATTCTAGGACTTCCGGTCTTCCTGTATGTCGTCTTCAAGTGACATGCTACCAACCTCGTTCCCAGGGTCTCTCTTCTTCCCGCCAAACGCGATTGACGGGAAGAAGAGAGACCCTGGGAACGAGGTTGACATGCTACTGTGGACAGGGCTGAATAACGTCTGCGCATGTGCGGGATTTCATGACATCAACAGCAAATTTTTGGCGCGAACGTGTTGTTGTGTGGTTTTGAAACACGACGGCAAGGAGAGATAAATGTCTTATATTTCCGCTCCAAAACGGGAATATTTCCTTTTCCTACTTTCGCAAATAATAATTTGAACACTTCAAAGTTTACATCGAAGATTTTCGCCATGAAATGCCGTGGAATACGAGAAAACTTGAGTATATCATTACTGCTTCGTTTCTGCATCTTCGCGGACTCTGACATCGTGGGCGCTTCGTGGCTATTTTTCAGCGAGTGTTCAGAAAAAAAACCCTTGTGTTCAGAAGATATGTTTTCACTCAGTAACAGGCGGATCCACTGCAAGATTTTAAAGCTTAAGTTTACAGGCAAACTCTTAATCTTTGCGAAAACCTTTGCAATGTTTCGTATTTTTGAAAATCACGCCATTTTACCTATGTTGTTGCTATGGTTTTCTGGCAAGCGCTTGGGGCATGCGCAGACATTATTCAGCCCTGTCGCTACTGTGTGGGACTGTAATGGCTGTACGTTCCGCGAACAATGACATATCATACCAAATGTTAGGTAAATTTGATAAGTTTTGCGGCTTTTACTTTCAAAAATGACGTGTTACCTGATTTGATTGAAAACAGGCTCATGATTTGTAATCAGGACCAGACTCATCCTCGTTCCCAGAGCTTTGCGTCGGAAACGAGTAGCCCTGGCCGCAAGGAAAAAATCGTTCATTCATTGGCTGATAAAAATGAATGCGCAACACCGTGAATTAATGAATGGATGTCCGTAATTTTCGGACATCCGGTAACTGCTGAGACCAGAGCCTCCGTTTCGCCAACCACGTGACCAAAAGAAACGGAGGATCTGGGAACTAGAATGGACCAGACTAAGTTCGACGCGCGAGAAGCGAATAGCTGCGAATCAAGAGTTAAAATGGCCGAGGAGAGGGACCGCGAAGTCTACAACGAACAGGACTCTCCCTCCCCACCCCCGTCGCCTGCCCCACCTCCCTTCTATCGCCCTGAACTTGTCAAACAGTTTCAGGCTCGGTTTTAAAGGGACACTGTCCCGGCGTATTTGCTCAAAACTGTTATAAATGCACGAAATGGTCCCTAAATGTATGGAATGAGAACTTCCATACTGCAACAACATTTTTGCAAAATTTCAAAGATTTCCTAACCAAACTTGAAACTTTGAAAAACTGATCATGACATCCTGTCATTTTCTCAAAAATCCATATTGCAATCCATTTCCATCCTCGCTGTCGTTAGTCATCCTCACTTCCTAATGAATTCCTGTCATTTGACGAGTACTATCATGGCTACAGAATTAAACCATTATTGTTCAGCTTCCTATGATCTAGATATGTTACGTTATCATCTAAACTGTTAATTATAAAAAAGCTATAATTCTGTTCACACATATTCTAGACATATTCACATATTCTAGACATACAAAACATTTTCAAAAGTTTGTATCAATCCAGTGCTTCGTCTTGAAAATAGATGAAAATAAAGCATTTTTGAAATTTGTGATGTCCCGGTTTCTGTCATAAGGAAGGATATTTTTATGTCATTTTTAAATTTTCAGACGTGATGATAATTTAGAAGTGATATCTGAAGAGCTTTGAAGAGAAAGCTAACGATATTGATGGTAGAATGTACTATATTTATTGTACAATTTTATGGCCGCCACATTGGTGCCCCAAAGAAGGGCATAAACATGGTGGCAAACATACTAAATACTACAATTTTCTGAAAATTATTATTTTCTCGGTTATGAAAAACGCTACAAAGCTATAATTTGGACCAAACGGTTTTTTGTTAATTTTTGATGTTTTTCATGAAAGCAAACAGTTTTTGGAAACCACCAATACAGTGGAACCTCTTCAATCTTTGGGACACCTCTATTAAGGGGACACCTCCATTCAGGGGACACTTCTTCGGGTCCTGAAAAAACGCTCATATAATCTTTGCATTTACCACCTCTATAAAGGCACACCTCTATTAAGGGGACGGGGACACTTTTTGAGTGTCCCGAATGCTATTTCAACCTCCATTTAGGGCCCATGAACTACTAATCAGGAGCCCATTACCGAAGCCTCCATCTCCCATACTGATCCTGGGAGTCAACCCTGTCCCGTTTCATTTTATTTTTAGAACACCGCGGGGCTCACAGATTCCCGCGAACTCATTAGAATGCCCAATCAGAACAAAGTTATTGTTATACGTCACACGCCGGTGATCTCAGCTCACAGCGATAATAATGGTGGAATCGAGTGGAGACAGTGAAAGTTCAGATTGTTACGATTTCTCTTCCGACAGATTTAGTACATCATAGAACATTAGTGAGGAGCAAAGTGTGTTGAATCGAGCTAAAGGAAATACGCCAGCAACGAAAGGTGACCGCGCGGCATGAACAAATAGAGTGGCAAAATACAATGTACATGTAGTCAATTTGCGCCGGCACTCATAAAAAAACCCGGGTCATAAAACTGTAGAGAGCAAAAATATTCTCCACTTAAAATGCTATAGCATCAACCCCACTTTAAGAGGGGTTTGCAAGAAGAACATGTGCGTGGACAATCGACATAAATAGAGTGCTCAGAAAGCTAGAAGAAACTGACATACAACACGCAAAACAATAAATCGATACGCGTGGGATATTTATGTTATCTTGCGTTGCAAGAACACCGAAGAACATCACACTACGAACAATTGAGGAAACAAACATCGATTGATGCAAGAGATATAACCTTAGCATCTATCTAAACAAATTATTGTAGCTTCGTAAAGAACGAAAGCCTGACAGGAAATCAAACATGACCTCTGAGCAAATTTTTCTAGAAGTGTACACAGTCGAAGGCTCTACTCGAAAATCCTCCTCATAATAAAACATATATTGCGCGTTAGAAACACGCTTGAAGCAAACCTAACCTGCCAATGCAGCCGCCTTCCATCTCTGAAAGGCGTGCAGCCGCCTTCCAGGCTATTTTAAAGCAAACCGAATTTTATAATAGAGAACAGAAAATGTACAAAATGAAATGTCACGAGCTGTAGTCGCCGTGAAGGCCTGTCACCTTATTATTCTCTGCAGAACTTCTAGCTTTCTTTTCCTGGAGTCCCCTTCGCTGGATATCCTTCACATTTTTCGCTTCGGGTACAACATTAGTATCGTGTTTTTCGCTGCCACGACCGCTCGAGCTCGCACTTTCGCCATTGCCTCCACGACGGCCAAAATCCAAATATTAGCCGCTATAACGGTTTCCCTGTTTTACTGCTATGGATCTCGGAAAGACCCGAATCCTCTACAGAGCGCTTCATTTCGAATCTATTCGAAAGGTTTACATCGCGACAACACCACACAAGGAACACCACTCGAACAAGACAGACAAAGACAACTATCGATGAAAGTTTTGATCGCGTATGGCGGGCCATCGCAGTCAAAAGTAGATATCATGATATCACTGCTTGATATCATGATATCTGCTTGATATCATGATATTTATGGCGGGCCATCGCGGTCAAAAGTAGATATCATGATATCACTGCTTGATATCATGATATCTGCTTGATATCATGATATTATGACAACATGATATCATGATATCATGATATCCGGCGTGAATATCATTACGTCATGATATCACTACGATAAGATCTCGCTTTTGTACATTAATTTCTAACTCATTTCGCAAATCGCTAAACCATTTCGCAAATGTCTCGTTATCATTGTTGTTCTAAATGTCTGACTGTCAAAATTACAACGCTGATTTGAAGTTAATTTGGCCCAGTGCAGACGCTGAACTTTTTACTTCGATCAATAAAAGTGAAAGAAAAGCTTGAGTAATTTTACTTCTGAAAACTGTGACTTTGTCCGCGCGCTTGAAGAAGCATGAGGCCTTTGTATGCGTTAATAATCCTTTCCTTGGGATGTACACATGTGCTCTGGTAAGAGCAAGCAGACACCTTGAACACGTGCTTCGCGTCGTTCTTGGTCCCTTCACGCTCAGTGAAATTCTTCTTTATGAAATGCAGCGGCAAAACTGGAGCACATTTCACTTCTCGGATAGTTAAGAGTAGCAAGTTTCTAAAAACAATTTCTGTAGACTAGAGAACTTATTTTCCCGCAACCTTTTTAAAATTTGCCTGTCACGCAACACGTAGTGTGACTTCGTTTTTACCCGGCACCGCCCAGTGTAGCAACTGCGGCAGGGATATTTTGCAGGTTGCAGGTCAACTGCTAACCCAAACCCCACCAATTAGGCTAACCAAACTAGGCTAATCATCAGTTAGAATTAGGCTAACATTCAGTTGGGCTAATTTAAGCTAATTGGGCAAACCGTGCAGCCATTCTCTGCCTAACCACGTGTGTAATGTTTCTAAAAGTAGTCTCAAGATATACCTGCCCTAGCAACTGTGTAGCTGACGGATTATATCTGACCGACGACCAGTCACTGCTAAAACTGGCAATAATATCCATATCAGACCATACCTATATTTATCATTGATTTTCGTAGCAAATATATTGTAGAACAAAAAATATTGCATAGCGAAAAAAGCAAAAATTTATCTTGCAAACTAATGAGTAATAATAGTCTGTTCCTAAAGTTTTTTATTTTTTATTTTTTTACCTGACGGCGCCTCGGTTCTAATGTAGCCTACGAGTAGACTTTTCCTCAACCTCGTTCCCAGGGTCTCTCTTCTTCCCGCCAAAAGCATCAGAAGAACAGAGACCCTGGGAACGAGGCTGACTTTTCCTTTGGGATAGACAATAGTATAGTAGATCTAGAGCGGTGATCTCGTACCCACAACTTCTCACTCTTAGGGAGATAACGTATTGTAAAATTTGTTTCAATGACTCCCCGTATATAGTTAATCATGTGATTTGCATGGATTGCACGTATCAGCAAAATAGTCACAGTGGAAACCCCGTTAAGGCGGGACTTAACCTAAATGCCATTTTTCCACATGGGTTAAATGGAAATATCTCGTTCACGTTTCAAGCAATCCAAAAACTCTATGCTCATCCCATGAATCTATGTTATGGAGTGTTTTGTAAATTTTTGGGTGATTTTTGGGTATATTTGGGAGGAAATAGTTTTTCTCCGGAGTTGTAAAATTTAGGAAAATGAGAAATATTGAAGATTTGATGTAGTTTTAAAATTAGAATTTGAAGTTAAAAATTAGTAGATTGACATTGACAGACAGTTGATAACCACGCAAGAGCACCCGCGTGGGTATCAACTGTCTGTTGGTGCATGGTGTTCCAAAAATTATTTTCTTCTTCGTTTACCAAACCAAGAGCTCTTAAAAAAAAACTGGCTAGACTACTGGGCTGTACTCTTCCATGAAACTGACCAGGGGGAGCCCCAGAACTACATGAACTTAAAATCAAAATTGTAACCAAAATTAAAAGAACACGGTTTTGGTAAGCCATAGCGCGGGTTTGCTGGG
Organism: Desmophyllum pertusum; assembly: GCA_029204205.1. NCBI lineage: Eukaryota > Metazoa > Cnidaria > Anthozoa > Scleractinia > Caryophylliidae > Desmophyllum > Desmophyllum pertusum. Next base: position 749,094 of record MU827804.1, read on the forward strand.
GTCTAGAGTCTAGAATACAAGGTTTATTTCATGAACCAACAACAATGCATCGATTAATGTTGACAGTCAGACATTAAAATAACAATGATAACGAGACATTTGCGAAATGGTTTAGCGATTTGCGAAATGAGTTAGAAATTAATGTACAAAAGCGAGATCTTATCGTAGTGATATCATGACGTAATGATATTCACGCCGGATATCATGATATCATGATATCATGTTGTCATAATATCATGATATCAAGCAGATATCATGATATCAAGCAGTGATATCATGATATCTACTTTTGACCGCGATGGCCCGCCATAATCGCGCACCTGGAAGCGAATGAATGTCATCTTGAACATCGAGTTCAATCAAGTTGTTTATTAACTTCCAGTCAGCTAACAACCAGTTTCCCTCGGTTGTAAGAATAGGAACGGACGTAAAATTGTAAAGGAAAACGGACGAAGGAACCAAGAGTGGATTCCCCCATTTGGCCGCCATTTTTTTTTCTTTTTTGGTCTCAGTGGGGGGACGTCAGCGGTCAGCGGAAACAAGATAATTTCGCGGGAGATCAATTCTAAAAATAAACTGAAACGGGACAGGGTTGACTCAAGAATATAGTACGTATGGAGGCTCCGGGTAATGGGCTCCTGACTAATCTACTAATGAGAACAAGATCAATCTCAAGTGTATTTTAACAGTCCGTTATTGTTAGTGCAGTTACACATAGTAATATCACAAATCGCAATTTAAAATGGCTGCATTCCAAGCCAAGAAAACAGGCATTTTTTAAATTTTGTCTAGGTGGTTAATTATCAACAAGACCCAGCCCTAGGGTGTCCCCTTAAGGATACTTCCACCCTTCGAGAGTGAAAAAAATCAATTTTATTTTTATTTGACTAGATTGAAGTTAAGTATTTTTCCTAACATTTCCAGAAATGTTTTTAAAAAAATCTTGAAAAGCGCGCGAGTTATTTCGGAAAAGGTATTTTCAAATAAAAATTAATAATTCACAACAAGGTGGAAAGGTGTCACAATCTCTCAAATGCGAGGACTCCCCTGGGTAATTTTCGCGGCAAAGGGCTTCACGCCGGAGCTCGTATTTCACTCACATTTTGAATTCTCACGTGGAATTAGTTGTCCCGCGCCGGGAATGTTTACATGCGATGAAAAAGTCTAAAAACGAAAGAAGTCCTTGGGTAAAAGTCAAGAAAAAACAGGACCGAAGAAGCAAGCTGAAAAAGCTTTCGCTGAAGAAAGTAAACAAGAGCTAGCGGAAAGCGACAAAGGATCTTGGTTCGGCCAAGATCCTTCAAGCTGTCCAAGCTTGACATTGAATGAAAAATTATCGGAGCGGCCTTCTGGAGCGAGTCCCCAAGTTTTTTACCTTCTCCATTTCGCAGATCGATCTTTCACTTGAACGTGCCGCAGCGAGAAAGCAAACGTGACGGCATTGCGATACTTTTCCCGGGAAATTCTGTTCCATTGTAGTTGACGCCACGGGATCCTGTTTCTTGATTGGCTCGCGGTGTCATGAGGCGATATAATCTCCTGTGGAGTCGCGGTTTGTTTACGAATCTTTATGAGCTGAAATCTCGCATTTGATTTTGGGAAGAATATATCGACTTTGAACGAATTTATAGGGTATGTAGATTGCACGGATTTTCGTCAAATTTGGCCAAAACATTACAGGGGTAATGACGAACAAAAACCGTGTCAGGAAATTTTGATATTTCAAATATTCTTCCCGTGGCGACCATTTACGCAACACATCTCGTATATTTTTAGCCACTCCAACTTTGGACAAGGATATCTAAATAACCAATCAGAATTTCTAAAAAGCCTGACACGGTTTTGTTGATTGATGCCTTGTGAACAACACTGTACAGGTATTTCGCTAATGCGGCGGCATTCGATACCCGATAAATTCAATCGCACAACACTCGGACGTTTGGGGTTCTACCGGCTCCTGACACTTCGTAAAGAAAAAAGTCGCTTAAATTATATTTTTATCGAAAACTACAGTTATTAAGCTTTCTATTGACATATAGTTTGGTAACGTTCTCTTGAAACTGGCGCGTGTACGAATTTTTTTCCGAAGGACTCCCGCGAAAGGTGGAAGTATCCTTATTAATGAAGGTTCCACTATACATGCTTTCCGTCGAGTGGTCGTCACAGCATTTTAATTATATGACACACAATCGTTGCTAATCGTGTTCTCCCCGGGGAGATCTGACCTGACGCGATCGGCTTCATGCAAACATAGCTAAACATGGAGGCCGTGGTACACTTTCTCAGCTCCAACGTCTTTACATGGTTAGCATTAATCCTTGGATTGCTCGTGTTCATTTACTGGCAAGGTCTGCATCGCTACAACTCGATCCTCGGCGGCTCTCCGCTCCCAGGTCCTAAACCCTGGCCATGGATCGGCAACCTTCCCGATATTTTCAAATATGGCGGCATGCACAAAATGTTCTTGAATTACTTCTACAAGTATGGCCGAGTGCACAAGATGTGTTTCGGTCGAACACCAGTGATTGTTGTCAGCGATCCCGAAATAGTGAAGCAGATTATGGTGAAAGACTTCTGGAAGTTCTCGAATCGTCCTGCCTTCATTAAACCCAACCCGCCTCTCAGCTCGGGACTGTTTCTCGCGCGGGACGAGACATGGAAACGCATTCGCCACACACTCACCCCCACGTTCACAGCAACCAAGCTGAAGCAGATCGTGCCGATAATCGATGACGCCTCGCACAAGCTGTTGGGGAAAATGCAAACGTTCTCTGAAACGGGTGAGTTTAATCCAGTAAGCATAGCTGCATTAAATGCTCGACTTGAACCAAACAAAAGTAAGATTATCAAAGATTAACTTTGCTTGTAAATCGCTTTAAAAATGTTTAGTTTATTAAAAAATTGCAGTTTTCCTTTTAATGGCATAGAAATCTGGACTGCTTGCAAACGTCGATTTAAATTTGCATATTATAGATTTTTTGCGCGTGCATATGCTAATTCTTGGTTTGCAACTGACGTCATCGCCGCCATGTTGGATGACCATTAACAAAATAATTCTAATTAGTTTTATTGTTCCTGTCATCCAACATGGCCGCCAGGGTCTTTGTCATTTAAATCTCTCGGGAATGGTTGCAAACCAGCAATATGGAGTTTGTTTGTGCAAGAAAAACAATCCTTGGCAAATATTAATTTGTGGGAGATGTATTGCGAGCGAAAGTTACTGAAAAGGGTTTCCTTTTGGTAAGACAATCACATCGTAAATATTATTTTTCTTTTGCCTTATATTCGACCAAGATCTGTATTTTCGATGGCCCTGTTTTTATATTAGGAAGTTTCTTTTGTTTTTAATTAGGGTCCCTAAAAACATCTATTGTTCTTGTCACGTCAAGTTGAGCCTGTCAAACTGCACGTTTTCTTTGCTAGATATACAAAGAGGTCACTGAAAGTGTCATCCGCCAGTAGAGTAGAGTCACACCCCCGTAATCTCGGGACACCCTAGTTATCTCGGGCGTCCCGTAATTGGATATCATCTAAACAAATTTTGGTACAAAATCCCGGCATGGGCCTTTAAAAAGGGTCCCTCTCAACCAGTGTGCTTTGCGGTCGCGTGTTGTTGTTTTCATCCGGGGAATTCGATCTCTCGTGGGGCTAATGTATGCCATACTTTCCAAATTGTACTAACTTGGGTCGTCTAACTGCTTTTTGTGGCCAGAACAAGGCTAGAATCCTGCAAAAAGTAGTGCTATTTTCGCGCCACCCGAAAATGGCCGCCGCAAGAGTATTGGCGCGCAAAGCACACTGGTTGAGAGGGACCCTTTAATCACAGCCCGCCATATTGGTAAAAGCAATAATATTATTGGTTTGCAACTGACGTCATCGCCGCCATGTTGGATGACCATTAACAAAATAATTCAAATTAGCTTTATTGTTACATGTAGCTTTATTGTTCCTGTCATCCAACATGGCCGCCAGGGTCTTTGTCATTTAAATCTCTCGGGAATGGTTGCAAACCAGCAATAGCTTTTTATTCCCCAAGGTCGCCCAAGCCTCGCATTCAGACGTTTCACGACGAGTTTACGCGGGGTTTCAGATGCGGAAACAAAGGTTTAAAATCCTCTGGGATTTAAGATGGCCGCCGCGTGATTAAGGTCCATTGCCAGTTATTTTTGAGGTTCGATGTTCCGAAATTGTTTCACCTCAAACCCCTCCCCATGAGAAGACATGCATCTTCATAGCCTATATGACAATCCGCGGTCAGAATACTCCAGGTCAAAAGGTCAACCTCGTTCCCAGGGTCTATCTTCTTCCCGCCTCCTGGAGCGAGAGAAAAGAGTCGCTCCAGGGGGCGGGAAGAAGAGAGACCCTGGGAACGAGGTTGACTCCAGGTCAGAATCAATCTCGTAACCAGAGTCAACGGTCTCCTCGGTCAGCGGATCGTCGCCAGGTTAGACTCTGGGGGAATGGAATAAATTTCGAATTTTTTGATTGGCTGTCTTCGTGTAACAAACAATGGCCGTTACACCAGATTTCTGGTATTCAAAATTCCATTCCCCCAGAGAGACCGTTGACTCTGGGTACGAGATTGGGTCAGAATACGTACATGCATCCATGTTCGCATCCCCCCCCCCCCCCCCCCCCCCTCCCCCCTTCTCAATATTGAGTAAAACACTTTGTGATAAGAAAGTGTCCCAACGATTTTTGACGTGCATTGCCGTTTGGTTGTCGTAAAAATTCAATTCAATTCTTGTTACCAATTCGGGTCTCGTCCACACTAATGCGTTTTCGCCTATCGTCCATACTACAACGATCGAAAGCGCTGAGATCGTTTTCATCAAAAGCGCATACACCAGTTCGAAAATGCTCTCCTGAGTGGAGACATTTGAAAACGGAGCCCTATCGTATAACTGTGGTTAGCAAAAACGGAGGCTTTCGAAAACGCAGATGACTGTTCTAGCGTTTTCTTGTAGCGTATTTGAGCGTTTTAGAGTGTGGACGCGACGCTTTTGATGCTTTTCGATAAAACGAAAACGGGGCATTTCGAAAACGAATTAATGTGCACGGGGCCTTATGCAGTTTGTTTCTTTGCTATTAGTTAGTTTGTTTGTTATTAATTAGCCTTTTGTCGTTTTTGTCCAGGTGAATCTGTGAATGTTAACCGTCTTTTCAGCCTGTTCGCGTTAGAAGTCATCATGAGGGCAGCATTTGGCATTGATACCGACATCCAGAGAAATACAGATGAAGCATTCGTAGCAAAAGCCAAAGGAGCCTTCCAAACTCCGCTGTGGGTCCGAACGTTCTCCGTGTTCCCGTTCTGGACATATCTGAGTCGCTTTGTGAACATCTTGCCAAACACAGAATTCTTCATCGATCTGGCAAAGAACATGCTCGAGCAAAGAGCACAGCAAGGCTCATCAAGCAGAAGAGATTTAGTTCAGTTGATGTTGGAAGCCCACGAGACCACCGTCGATGGAGTCAGCAAGTTAAACGATGATGAAATCATTGCCCAGTCTATCACATTCTTGTTGGCTGGGTTTGAGACGACAGGAAGCACTTTGTCAAACACGGCATTCTTCCTCGCTACTCACCCAGACGTTCAAGACAAGCTCATCGAGGAGATCGACAAGGCCGATGACGCCCGCGGTGACACCCCGCTGTACGACTACGTGCAAAGCATCGGGTACTTGGATCAAGTCGTGTGCGAGGTCCTACGTCTCTGTGCTCCTGCCTTTGTCCTTTTACGTGGCTGCGAAGAAGAGGCTGTTTACAAGGGCATCCGATTCCCCAAGGGAGTTGATGTCAATATCCCTTCGTATGTGCTGCATCGGGACCCCGAAGTCTGGGACAACCCCCTCGAGTTCAACCCGGAGAATTTCTCGCCTGAGGCGAAGGAGAAGCGAGACCCGTATTCCTTTCTGCCGTTTGGAACCGGCCCACGTCAGTGCATTGGCATGCGCCTCGCCCTGATGGAGATTAAGCTAGGTTTACTGGAGATCTTGCAGCGATTCAAGTTTGAACGCGCTCCTGAAACCGTGCCTACACTGGAACAACGAGCTGTTATACTGATGACACCAAAAGATATAATATACGCCAAGGTCAGAGCACGTTGAAGAACATTAACAATCCGTTACTTTAACTTGAGTCCAGGTATCAAGAAACAAACTTTCCTTAGTTCTAGGTTGTATATCAACTGATGTTTGTAAACAAAAATTGGGCCAATAAACAGGTGCCATTTGGCCGGTAGATGTGAAAATCGCTATCCTAGTAACTTCTGAGAATAATTAACTTGCCCCTTGATGTGTTACATGGAAGAGTTATGAGTGATCTCAAACTCTAGCAAACTTTAGCAGTGAAAGACACTTTTATACAAGAGGAATTTAAACCTCTATTAATTTTTAATCCTGGATTAGCGTTAATCGGCTTTCGAACAACCGGGCCGGCCCAGATGTCATAACTAGAAAAGACAAGTAACATTTAGTAAGCGGTTTGAAACAAACGATACAATCAAAAGTCGCAATATTTTGTAGCCATTTGTATGGATTAGGGTGTAATCCCGCCATCCCGCGCGCCGTTAGTTAATGTCGCATCCCTAATTTCGCGTTGGCATAGTGTAAAGTTAGCACTTATCCCATTACTGACTCATACATTCATCTCATGACGCTATACGCAAAGCTCGAGAGATGTACGGCCTTATCCATTCTCGTCCCCAGAGGCCACGATCCTTTTGGTCAGCACCAATAATCGAGACCTCTGGCCGGTTCCAATTTGTTTAGCATGCTCAGAGTACTCGTTCTGTATTCTCAGCCAATTAGATTTGTCAGATTTGACGGTTAGTCCGAGATTCGCGGACTTCCAACCGGCCAGAGGTCTCGATTCTTGGTGCTGACCAAAAGGATCGTGGCCTCTGGGGACGAGAATGTACCTTATCGATAGGGGTCAAACCCTTGAACCCAAGGGTATCAACAGGCGTAAAGAACTATAAACATTGTATTTAGCTTTCATGCCATATCATATTTACTTTTGTTTCTCATATATTTGAATTGTAACGATTTTTTGCCTGTAATCCATTTATATTCTTTTGTTTCTCAGTTATTTGAATTGTAACGTTTTTTACTTGTAATCTTATATTCTTATGTCTCTTGGTGTTTACAATTTGTTTAAAGTTTTTTTCTTGGAGTTAGTTTCCTGAAGAAGTCAGGCCTTGCCTGACGAAATATTGGAAAATATATTCACATTTATCCCAACCGTACAGTCAGCCTTTCTTTGTTGTATTTTCAAAGTTAGCATCCATGCTAAAAAAATATATAATATCCCGCGGCTTCCCGTCATGGTAATTTCATCCCGCGCGGAGCGTGTCTACTAATGATGACTCAATGATATACCGTAAAGTTCCGAAAGCAGCGACCCTCGTTACTTTCGGAATTAGCAGCGTTTGGGGCTCGTTACTTTAATTCGGGGAACAAAAATCGTTAAATAGAATTATACGGGTTTCGTTTTTACACTGCGCAACATGAAAGAACATGAATGCTTTATGGCTGCATAATCGATAGCTTCCCTTGTTGTCAGTAAAGTGCCTTACTGTGATCACGTTATGACACTGCACGAAGATTATTACTTATAAATTTGACTATTGATTGAAAAAAAAATCTTTATATTGAAAATTTAAAAAACCTTGAAATCGCTACAGTGTCGGGGGCTCGCTACTACTCTGTTTCGGGGGGTCGCTACTTTCGGGATTTATTAGCAGCCACAAATTAAGTTTTGACGTTACCTTCGGGGGGGGGGGGGGGGGGGCGGTCGCTACCTTTGGAGGGTCGTTACTTTCGGAACTTAACCGGTAACGTAGTTTTTTTATTTTTATTTTCCCTTTACCTGTAATCTAATTTGAGAGAATAAATTGCATAGTTAGGCTGCCGCACATATGATTTTACGGCATTCCATGCGCGGACGCGCGCGTTACCTAGTGACAGCGCGTAAGACGCGCGGCGCGCGCGGTCGCTAAGTAATTTTGCCGAATGCGGAAAACTCACGTCTAAGTTATCAAGCATTTGTTTAATATTCCCGATAAAATTCTGCTTCAAGCAAGTTTATTCAATATTGTTTAGCATTTACAGTTTGATAAAAGTTTCCATCTTTATAATTGAAAAACCTTCGTAAAAGAAATGGCATTTCTATGTAACGTTAGACTACTATGGTGGCCTAGGACGTGTGCCATAGCAAAATCACATATGTTTACACGATATTTCCTGTATATTTTGAGTTTTTCTTTTATATTTTGCCGTGATTTTATTGATTTAATTATTTTAGTATAAAAAGGTGACAGGCCTACACGACTCCTACAGTTCGTGACATTAGTACATTAGCCGTTCTCTATTAAATGTAGTCTGCTTCAAATGTAGACAACGATCAGTCTCTCATTAATTTCCCTTAGTCCACCATCAAGCGAGAATCGAAATACACCTTTTTTTTTGTAAGAGTTTAAATTTTTCATGCCCACGCAGGCTAAATATTTTTATGTTCTGCTGATTTTAGGCTGAAAATATTCTTTACACATTCTTAGATTACCGTGAAATGATCCAGAGTATAGTATTTCAGTGAAATAACATAAATAATACGACCTGAGCTGTACACGTTTTCATCGTTTTGTTAACTCATTTTGATTTTAAAAAAAGAAGTATATACATGGTACACATTTACCGTACTTTTAAATGAAACATCATGTGATTTTATTGTATTTAATTTTCGATATCAACACGCAAAAACATTCTTAACTAAACATCAGCCTTGGGTATATTCTTAGCATATTCTTAAAATCTCAGCCTCGTTATTCTTATAAAAAATATTATTCCAAAAAAGAGTGTAAAACGCCGTCATCTTCTTCCTCTCGCTTATTTGGCTTCTCGCTCGATGGCCTGATCAAACGGTCACAACATTTGTCACAACATTTGTGGAGAGCCGATGTTGAGACCGTTTGACCACCCCTTTCAACAATGTTGTGAGGTGTAAATTGTGACATGTTGTGACGAGTTTGAATTATTTCAAACTTTGTCTCGACCATCGTCACAACATTTGTTTTGTTAGGTTGTTGTGGCCGTTTGACCAGGCATGGTCACAAGTGACAAATGTTGTGACCGTTTGATCAGGCCTTTAAGGAAAGAGGGACCGCTTGTAGTCTAATGAAGCGTTAACGAGATAATGATAATTACCTATCTAGTACTTATTAGCAAGTATAATATGTCAATGTACACTGATAATAATCAAGTAATCCAAACATATATACGTCGTTACGACTGAGTGATTATAGTGTTCCGCTCGCGATTCACTGATAACGCCATTGATATGATGGGCGCAAATTTGTAAATTACTTCAATTAATTAATCCATTGAATGAAAATTATTTTAAATTATTTTATGTAATAAAAACGTGGTTAAAAATGTCCAAAAAATGCTGGGAAAACGATTGCGGGCGTAAATTTTCTAGAACTATATATTACGAAATGTGCATGTCCATATATCTTCGGCGAAATGGCACGTTCACCTTGCCCATCACAATAAGTGGTAAATTTATCAGAAAATGCGAGTTGCCTCCATAGCGCGTCCGGGGATCTTGAATCCTGTCGACACGCCGTTTTCATTGAAAGAAAAGAAGTAAAAATCCTCGTAACTCCCCAATCTTTCGACCAAACACGAAGCGAAGGGAGGCGCAAAGCGCGCTTGAAATATGAATTTGTTCCCAATGTAGAGGACGTGAAAGTCTGGAAGGATTGGATTGTAGAAGCGTACTACAAGTACATCGTCTTTAGCTGTAACCTGAACAGATACCGTGGTGATCTCAGAAGTAATGACGTTTGTAATGTTCACGGTGTAGCTTCCTACATAAGGCGTCGGGTCTGGAAATTTGGATGAGCCTTCTAAGTCGAATAGAGTTTGGTTTATGACTGGTAGAAGAATCTTGTAGATGTCGTGAGTCATTTTAGGTGTTACACCTGGTTTCATAAAAGTGTTGGAGCTTATGAGAAGATTCATGCCAAGTTGAAGCTCAGGAACAACTGTAAAGAAACCGGTGTACGAATCAATGCTTCCACCTTTCCCTCGAACTACATAATGTTCCAGGAGTTGCGTCTCCCACGGAGCTCCCCACAGGGTGAATCCATCGGGGGCGACATTGACAGGGGACATGATTTCCCAGAGACTTGCCGGCCGTAAGAGGGTTTGTTTGGAAGGTTGTGTAAATATCCTGCTCAGCTTTGTCAAGTCCTCGAGTGTGGAATACATTTGACCAGCAGGTGCGATCCAATAGATAGTCATAAAGGGCATCCTTGAACCGTCTTCAACATGCGGAAAAGCCATGTTTTGTTGCACGCCCTCTGTGATTTCAAACCCGGTATTGGTCATGTGCAGCGGTTTCAATATCCGCTCACTCACCCAGCCCTCGAACGTCTGATTCCGCAGAAGTTTCTCAGGTAGAAGCCTCCCTAGCAAAGCGTATCCAAGGTTACTGTAGGATGGCATCGTCCCTGGAGGCATCACCAAGCTGCGGTTCTTCAGGAGCTGCAGCTGCTCCGCCGACGTGGTGTTGCAGATGTAGAAACACGGCGCCTCTCGCGGCAGGCCTGACATTTGACTCATTATCTGCCTTATAGTCACGTTACCGTTGGTGTACGGATTTTGAATGTAAAATTCAGGGACATATTTACTCAGCGGATCGTCCAGCGAATATATCAAGCCATCTTCATAGAACTTATACACCATTAGCACCACGAAAACCTTGGTGATGCTCCCAATCCGATAAACGGTTTGGTCGTTAGGTCTATTTTCCCCTTTGTAGTCCTTGCTTCCGTAATGGGAACTCCACAACGTGCGATTTTGATAGAAAATGTTGACTGAAATCGCAGGGAGCTGTGCAGTCGAATTGACAACGGAGTTGACATAATCACCGATTTTTGTCAGCGCCATGGACAACCGTTCAGGTATGGGATCGGTGATGGACAGGAAGGCTTGGTAGTTGCGGACATGGTCGGCCAAATTGCACTATCGGATCGCTTTTAGTCTCAGCTTCTTTACCGCCATGTTTGTCATTGCACTGAGAATCGCATTGTTTGTCATTCTTTAAGACCTGCCAAAGGAATAAGGCCGTCATGACGATGGCCACGGCACACGATATCGCTGCAATGATTTTCCATGTTCTCGATGCTTGAGTGTACTTGAATTGCAGCGACTCCATCACGAGATTTTCAATACTAGCCATTGCGAAGATTTTCGACAACTGTCGGTAGCGTGACGGTTCCCCAGTGCTCGTATCGGTGGACGATGTCCTTTGGATCTAATTTTAATTAAAATTGTTCAGATTGTTGTTGTGGTTAGAGATACGATGCAGACGACGCGCGTCACAAAGACTAACCAGGCGTATACGCTAAGGCTATATTTGAATCGTGCAGAAACAATGCGATTTTAGTACCTGTATCCCTGTTGTCACGTTCTTAAAATGGAAATTCGAGTGATATGCATAACAATGGCTGTCACAATGTCGAAAGCAACTCTAGAAATGTTTAACATGTAATTAATATATAACGCTGATCATTTTAGTCTAATTAGGGTAGTGCTGAGTGAATCTATAAGATAACCGTAGTATGATTGACCCATGGTTTCAATCCGTGTAATAAAGTCCCTTTGAAGACATAATCAATCAACACTTTATATACGCAGCGCATAATGACATAGCACTTTATAGCAATGTTTATTTTATTTTAAGTATTGGAAAAAATTTGAATAAACATACCCAGATATTGCAGCTGTACTAAGCTACAAAGGATCGGCCAAGGTGACAAAAAAAAAATTGAAAACAAAACAAAAAAATAAAAATAAATAAAAAAACATTTTAATTTGTATACGGCCCTTTATTTTCGGTTTATTTTTCAGTCAGTTTCCATGAGTACCAAAAATATCTTCAATTTGAATTTTGTTAGCCTACTTCTACCGTCAAATAAGCGGCTTAGTCGTGAAAAAAATGATTAGAATGTTGTTTAGTCCCAAGGAAATATGTGGACTCTGCTGTGTCGATTATTTACATGACTCATTCGACCGAAAAAGGATAAATTAAAAGTCACACTAGTCATCGTATGAAAACAATCTCAATTAATTCATCAACAATACTCTAGTAATAGATCCAATATCCAGATTGTGTAGACTGAAAATTAAAAATTGTGTTTACTACAATTTTCCTAGCTGAGGTCTTTTAACAGGGGCACCCAACGACAACATTTTCCTGTAGGTGTCAGAACGTCGTTTTTACGTTATAACTGTGCTTTTTGTGCAGTTTAATGGCTTATTTTTAAACGCTAAGAAAAATGTATCTGTTCGGATACGTTAGCTGAACTTTCAAACTTCAGAAAATTTTAGGGATTGAAATCTTATTACCCGAATTTATGAGGTGAATTTTCCTTTCCGAAAATCCTAGCTGACCGTTTTTTGTACCCAAAACGACATTTTTATCTCTCCGAAAACAAAAGGCATTACTTTTCCCATATTAAGAAAGTTCGAGATGACATTTCCCTAACCGAATATCCGAGGCGATTATAGGCCTTCCGAACAGATATTTCACCGAAATGATCCGTCGGGTGCCCCTGTTTTAACTCAGTATAGTGCTGTCCAAGTGGGTTTTAAATGTCTTAAATATCAACACCGTGAGATTCATTAGTATAAGATTAATTGGAATCTGGTGATGTATACTGTGTGGATTTGTCGAAACGAGGGATGTTCAGTCAAGTAACACGTTTCAGTCCGGAGTGTTTGGAAACGAATGGTATATTTCATGATTCAGTCTTCACCAATCCGCCAGGCTTGGATAAATTCTGTTCGTATAGCCGGTACTTTCTTAGCCATTCTTTGAACAGTGTTTCGCCTTCTCAGCCTTTTAAAACTAGCATTATAATTATTATATACATGATACAGTATATAAAAAAAATAGGGGAACAACGGGACTCTTTTTTTATATATTAAGACCCTTTTCATTAGAATGTCTAGGCTGAGAAAGGCAAAATAAAAAAACAAAAATTCTTACTAAAGAACATGCTAGGAGCGTCGCGTACCCATGGAAAAGATGAATTTTTCACCATCACGAAAATGGCAAATATATGTACAGTGTAAATTGAAGACAATCAACCTTTGCTAGAATTTGTAACCAACATCACCTAAAACTCGGACGTGTGCGTGTACATGTCCACTTTGAATGCGTTTCGGAGCTCTTTACTGCAGCAATACCATGTACGCTTTGAGCCACAGCCATCAAAAAGAGTGTATTCTGGCCTATTCTGATTACCATGGCAGCAGTGCTTATAGAAATTGCCTATTCATGCTCAGATGTATAATATATTCTGCTGGTATCTGTTCGGTAAAATATTTTCTTAATTGATGCGCTTATTTCCAGGCTTCTCGCGGTTATGGTCGCCGCGCAAAGCGAGGAGAGGAGAAATAATTATGGCCACGAGAAAATTGGGGGCGAGGTAGGAGCGAGTCGCTCCCAGATTTCGCGCGGTCATTTATTTTTCCTCTCGCTTTCTCGCTCTAGGGATAAAATTATAGTTCAGTTGTATGCCGGAGAATCCGATGGCAAATCATTTCCGTAAAAGCTGAATTCTAAAGAAAAATACCAATTGCCAACTGAAGATTCTACAGCTAGGCAAAAGTTTTTTACTGATGTACTTGTGTTAGTAAACGCGCAGTCGGGTTTTCATACATTTTTCTGTAAATGTAACCTGCGATCAGGCGAATTTTTCCGCGCTTTTAGATGAAACTGTTTTTTCCATTAACATCGGGGAATTTGAAGCCCTTTTCAAATGTTTGCGCAAATGGAACCCATTCCTGGGTAGCTGAAGTCCTGTATTAGACACATGTCCTAATTTTATAGGTCTGAAATAGGCTATCGATTTTTGAGCCACGTCTGAAATAGGGTAAGGGTTTCAAGAAGTAGGCCGCACACCCCCACCAAAAATTTCAGGGAATACCCCCGGGGGGGGGGGGGGGTCTTTACGTGGTCGCGCTGAAAAAATACGCCCAATTTTATGGTAAAGAGAGTGCAAGGAGCGCGAAAAATTGGCCTGATCGCAGGTTACTGTAAATGTTTCTCCGTTGACATGGAAATGATTGACATTCTGCGGTCCTCAAGACATTAATGGCTTCTTACAAGGAGGGGGCGTGGAGAAAGTTTTAAAAATACTACTGATCAACCCAGCAAAATCTTCTCCGTCAGATCAACATAGATCAACAACGTTTGCTTCTCTTTCAGAATTGAACATGTCAGTTGAATCTCTCCACAACGGTCACCCTGGTGCAGAATTATCTGGCCGTTCTAGAGAGGTGGCCGTTGTAGGGAGGTTTCAATTACCCTGGGTGCCAGAGGCTTTTCTTGCGCGGTTTCCAGTTTCAAATCTCTCTTATGGCCCGCGCGTGTTTATTTCTCGCGGCTCCGCCGCTCGCCGGGGCGTCGTCGGCCTTCGGCCGACTTCGGATCTCGACGCGACGGAGAAATAAACCTCTGGTACCCAGGGTAGGTTTCAATAAGAGTAAAGTGTATAAATCGGCACACGGTGGAGACGAAAGATCCTGGCCGTTCTAGAGAGATGGCCGTTGTAGGGAGGTTTCAATAAGAGTAAAGTGTATAAATCGGCGCACGGTGGAGACGAAAAATCCTGTCCGTTGTAGAGAAGTGGCCGTTATAGAAAGGTCAGTGGTCGTTAGTGGAGGTTCGACTGTATATTAATTACTTTTTCGAGAGATCAGCAAAGCTCTGTAATTGATCGACAACACTGACTTGTAATCAAACACCAATCGTTCTGGTTGCATGGTTTTGCTTCGGGTTTTGATTGGCACTTTGGGTTATTCGCCCTGCTGTGATTGGCCAGATGTAATAACCTCGGCTTTGGTTTTATGGCAGTCATTTTCAAGGCTTGAAAAGGCCATAATGATATACTGATAGGAGGGAATGATTTCAAGTTAGTAGCCCACTTCTCCTGCTGCATGCAGACACCTATCAGCTTTCCGAGTTATGTGAACGATTCCCTTTTGGACCTATGTCGGCGGCGTTTATATGTATAAATGTAAAACTCATTTCGTTTTAGATTTCGCAGCAACGTTCAAGTTCAGTGAAGAGCGCTTTTCCGTAACAGCCAAATAAATCAATTTGGACCACACAAATCCAATTCAGCATGTTCGGATCAAACTTTCAAACATTTTGGTCTGAATGCTTGTCATTTCTCAGCGTAAGGGTTAAAGTAGGAGTCAACGATGAACCTTGACTGGCATTGTCTCTCTACTCAGGGGCACCCAACGACAACATTTTCCTGTTGGTGTCGGAACGTCGTTTTAACGTTATAACTATGCGTTTTGTGCAGTTCAATGGCTTACTTTTAAACGCTAAGAAAAATGTATCTGCTCGGATACGTTAGCTGAACTTTCAAACTTCAGACAATTTTAGGGATTGAAATCTTTTACCCGAATTAATGAGCTGAATTTGCCTTTCCGAAAATCCTAGCTGATCTATTTTTGTACCCAAAACGACATTTTTATCTCTACGAAAACAAAAGGCATTAATGTTCCCATATTAAGAAAGTTCGAGATGACATTTCCCTAACCGAATATCCTAGGCGATTATAGGCCTTCCGAACAGATATTACACCGAAACGATCCGTTGGGTGCCCCTGTCTACTTCCAAATATGACTTCCGCGGATTAACCGTACGTCCTACCGGTCAATCAGTCCCGAAAATTAGTTGCAAGCACCATTCCAGTTATATTTTGATACTTGAACAACGGCTTACTTATATACATGTACTGGCTTGAGAAGCGCCAGTATTCAAACTTAACTTTGTAATTATATCTCAAACATGTGTCAATACGATCACCATTTTATTTCCCATTACAATGTTAATATAATTTTAAGTGGACAGGTGGCACAGGGTCATATAAATATTTAGATTGCAACGCGCGTTTGGACTCGTATCGTTGAAACGTTGTAGTCAATGAAATAACAAGTGATTTTCCTAAAGAGTTTTATACAAGCATCCCAAGGTGTTTTAACTGCTAGAAATACTACGCTGAGTTACGGATGGAGTGCAGATGGTGAATTGTAAATCGACCAGTAAAAAAACAGCTGTTCTCGAAATAACTCTCGAGATAATGCATGGCCTCTTGACTTGAAGCTCGTAGACAAAACATCCTCTTCATTTCTCAATGCAAAGTTGTCTTTATGTTTTTTCATTGCGGTTTAACTGATAAAAATAAACCAGTCAAGAGACTTGATACAATATGAAGTGTTATCGCCGCACATATACGTGCTAAAGATAACAGCATGTAAAGACCCATGACAAATGTTGGTAAAAAAAAGAACCAAATTGTCACGAATCGTTTAATAAATTGAAATTAACTAAGGTTGCTTTTTATTTTGAAGTCACCCATAACAAAGTGTAAACTGTCTGTTTTTGTATAGATTGTTTTTTTATAGCGTGTCTAATTTCCCCCAGATAGAAACACCGGATTGGAACTTGTCAAATACGCAAATGCATATGATTATAGCCATGCCAGTTTTCAGTCGAGATTTTATCCGAGTGGTATTTTGTATAAGTGTACCTGCGCTAGGACTGTGTTGTCATTAATCCAGCCATGAGTAGCAGTAATTCCACCGCGACTCTCTATAGCTGTTCCAGCGGGATAGAAAAACTGGAAGACGTTAAGATTGAGTCTGTCCCAACGGGCCCCACTGAACGCGCCAGAAAGCAAGTTCGTTGGTGGATGTTCCTGGCGATTGCTGCTTGTATAGTGGCAACAGTAAACGACGTCTTTGTTAATCTGGTACATGGCAACACACACTTCGGTTAACCAGTATTGCCCTGACAAAAAATGTATCACCAAAAGCGTTAACAAATCCAAATCAAATGACAAGGATAGCACTCTGATGTCTCCTTGCCCGAGAATGCCAACGATACGCCCTTTACCAAGTCCTTTGCCAGTTAAATTGCAAGACGTCTTCGATGATCTAGATTCCATCTTGATGGAGATGGTTGACAATAATACGTCTTTGCCCGCAATTTCTGCAAACATCTTTTATCGAGATTCTGTCCTTTGGAGCGGTCATCATGGCAGTAAATTGTTCCAAATCAACGCTAAGCCAGATGGAAATACGGTGTACCGGATTGGAAGTATTACGAAGATCTTTGCCGTGCTTTTGATGTACAAACTGTACGAGGAAGGAGTGATAGGATCAGTTGATGACCCTTTGAGTAAGTACATTCCTGAGTTTAGCATACAGAATCCTTTCACCAGTGACAACATAACACTGAGAGAAATCGCAAGTCAGATGTCTGGTCTACCTCGGGAAGCTCCTTGCATTTACCACTGTGAAGGAACCAATTCTACGGAACAGTTGTCACTTCTCAAAAACAGAAGCCTTGTATTGACCCCATGGAAAATGCCATCTTACAGCAATCTTGGATACGCGTTGCTGGGACGCTTGCTGACAGAAAAGGTGCTAAACACAACATTCGAGAGCTGGATTCAAGATGAGATCCTTGCCCCGCTTGAGATGAACAACACCGGATTTGAAATCACTTCTCACGTTGAAAGGAATATGGCGTTTCCTTATGGAAACAATGGAAAACGCATGCCTTTCATGAAGATCGGATGTGCCGTTCCGGCTGGAGGGATGTATTCCACTATCAACGACTTGACCAAACTGGGAATGATGTTTACTCGGCCATCCAAGCAAAGCGTTTTCCAAGCGTCAACTCTGCGTGAGATTTCTTTACCAGTGGACATCGCTCCAGACGGTCGCACTCTATGGGGATCACCTTTTGAGATGTTTCTATCGAATGGATTCCTCGTGAGAAGCAAAGGAGGAAACATCGACACATACGACGCGTATTTCTTGTTTGTTCCTCAACTCGAGCTTGGAATAAACGTTTCTCATCAGCTCATGGAAGTCCGCACCCACATTCGCTCAAAAGGCGTGCGACATGCTCCTGCCAGTCCTCAACAAGACACTGTTTAAACTGGAGGAGTCGGCTGACTTTCCAATCAGCTCGAAGGCGTTTACCGGTTGGTACTTCGTGGAGCAAACGAACACAGTTACGTTGGCGAAAACAAGCTACAATGCCACTATTGTCGAATCCAATGGGGTCCTTCTCTTCAGGGGACATTCCGAAAGGCATACCCTTTTGCTATAAGGTACATCGGTGATTCTTTGACGTTCCGAGCCGAGTATTTGGATGCTGACATGTCTTGCTTCTCGGAAAGAGCCGGCATATTTGCTGACCTGTTTTTCAGTGCTCCACACGAAGATGGCTTGTCTCATGGATTTATTCTTTCGCAGTGGTCTGTTGTCGCAAGACGGATAAATGACAGTGAGATTGCAGCTGCAGCAGATACTACATAATTGTCCAGAGAAAAAGCTTCAAATCCAGTACACTCTTTTTTTTTTTTAGAACCTTTTTTATAAGATCGTTGAGGCTGAGATTGACCAAAATTTTAAGAACATGCTAATTAAAAAACATAGCCAGGTTGAGACATGTTTTGGTCTTTTATACAGGTTTCTTGCATAGTTTCCTGGGTTTCACGTTCGAATCTTTTTTTTGTGTGAAATTCTATACCATGTAACTTAAGAACAGGTAAGAACGTTTTCAGGCTGAAATCGCCAAAAAAATAAGAACATTTGGTTTTGGTTCAGCCTCAGCTCGAAAATTAGACGTTCTTATATAATAAAAAAGAGAGAGTGTATATTGTAAACACCTACATTGTAGCTTGAAGCGCATCAAAACTCTGAGCTATTCAAATTGATGTGTGGCTACTAGTTTTAATTCGAACTATAGTGGTTATGTATAGATCTAGTAATGCTTGCCAAGCTAAGTTCGCCATCCGATGCACCACAAAGAAATGTTATACTTGCGTTTAAATGAAACTGTCACGTGAGGAATATAGCCATACCAAAGTATAAGGAAACGAACTCAGTAATTCCCTCTTTTATGAAACTGATAACTAAATAATTAGTAAAACGATTATCTTCAGAAGTTGTACCTGTCCAACCAACATTTACATATCAAAGACCTTCCTGGTTTCGAATAAGTAATGTTTATTTACCATCGATAACTCAGTTATACCTGCTCTTCTGCACTTATTTTACGGCCGTTTATCAGATCCGAAATTCGGCATATCATTCGCTTCGATAATTTCACGAGCGTGTCTTAAAACGATAAACCCTAGCGCAAGAGTTTGAGCTTAGGAAAACCAGATTGTACCTTTCATATGCAAAAACTCGTACAAAAACTCGTACAATAGAGTTGGACAGAACAAGTTACAAGTTGCGATATAGCTGTTTTAAAAAGTTAGCAAACATAATTATCTACTACTAGTCGCAAGTGATTGACATTTCACGCTTTTTCAAAAGATTAATTAGATCGAAGCGAACTGAGATCAGAGTCCAAATGTAGATGGAAGTTTCCTCGACCTTTAGACCTAAAATCAACCAATAGAAATATAGTCGCTGTTATTATCCATTAGCCTACCACGTGCTGTATAACTGTACGTTGCTCATCGATTACCTATACGATTGCCATCGATTACCTATGTTCAAGTCGTGAAGTATCTTCGTTTTACTAATTCTTTAGTTATCAGTTTCATAAAAGAGGGAATTACTGAGTTCGTTTCCTTATACTTTTGGAAAGGCTATATTCCTCACGTGACAAAACATATGACAAATCGGATTTATATAATATGCTAAAATTCAGCTTTGATAATTATTTCGCGCTAGAAAATACAACGCGAGTGTGAAGTTCACTGAGTTGTCAAACGTGGTTTGGCCAGGAATTTCTCCTTTCATCGCTACCCGAGAAGAGAACCTGGATTGGGATGTACATATTTTAAATACTTTAATTGGCGTTTTTACCAATTTGCCAGTTAAACTTTTGGCCCATTAATTTGTCAGTTATCAGTAGAAAGTTTTGACCAGAGCTGCTCTGTTACCTAGTTTGTTTTTTACGGAAATCGCCAAGCAAAGCCCTTGCTAATAAAGAAAAAGAGCAACGCAGAAAACTAGATATTTTTTTGCTAAACAAACAAGAAACTTAAAGGAGCTATGTCACGATATTTTAAGTCATTTTTGCGAAGTGCAAACTCGCGCCTTCAAATTGAAGAAAGCCTCAAAATAATAGTTTGCCAAAGGTAGAAAAACACCAAAGAGGTGATAATAAACCAAACAGGAACAAGGATGGTCGAGGATGGATAAGATTAAGACGGATTGCGAACGACGAAACTTGAAAAAATGGCCATTTTTTTCAAGATGCGCCATCCGTGACGTAGCTCCTTTAATAATAAGTTTCAGACTTGCATTCGCTATAAAACCGTCATCACGCGGTGGGAGCTGTCCGCTGAGCTAATTAAAAAGTAGACAAACGTTCTCATCATGATTTGTACTGAAGTAAAGAACAACGAGAATATAAATAAAAACGCAGGAATTGTCTTGAAAGTAAATTAATACTAAGGAAGGATGTCGACTGCATGGTTGGGAGGAAGTCTTACTTGTATACAGCTGATAAAAAAAACATGATACGAAAAACAAAAATATGATAATAATATAGATGGAAATCTCCGACTAAAAGTTGTATAAGTCTAGACACAACTACTTCGCAATCAAAAGTCTAAACCCATTAAAATGAATTTACTTTATATAATTTGTTCTTGTTATTTTAGCTTATTTTGCCAATAATCTAAACATTACAATATTAAATTATAGAGTTACAGCTATTTTGGATATATTTAAATGTTTTAATGAAATAGGCTGCAAGAAAATACGCGGGTTGTGACCATAATGCCATATCTCTATGGAAACCGAAAACAATTTCCAGAATAACCTATTACACAGAAAAAAATAGACAATTTTCTTTCCTTGTTTTCAAAGAGGTGCGGAACTCGAAACAGCTGTCGAAAACACACGATCGCCCACAGCTCGTGTGTTTAAATAGCTTTTCTCGTTTTCTTACACGTACATATTCTCGTGCTTCCATAATGTCTCGATCGATTCTAATCCTGTCCATTTCTCCCCCAGGGCATTTGTCGGACATTTGCCAACTGGCCGATTCCCAGGGTGGGGCATTCACAGCAAGGGCAAGCCGGGAGTGGGGCATTTGCCAAAGTGACTACGTATACGTAGCTGGTAGGAACTTTTACACCAATACAGTAAAAACCCGCATATAAGAACCTGCATTTTCCAAGTTAGCCTCAAAAGTTCTTATATAATTGGTGAAATTAGACTATTTAGGTTCTTAAACCGGTTCTTATTTTCTTAAGAAAAAATGTATATATAAATTATGCATATAATCATGTCTAAATAACTGCAATCTAAACAAATACAAACCCTAGTTTAAGTTATTTTATTTCTCTCAATGCTTTTATATCGATGAAACATCAACAAAACAAAGCTAAACTATGTTTTATTTGATTTATGAATTCTAAGTTTTAAATGCATTCTATAAAATAAGAACCTGTTTCAAATTTTAGGCTAAAACAGGTTCTTATGTAAAGTGCTTATGTAAAGGGGGTCTAAATGGAAATCGTAAAAATTAGGTTCTTATGTGCGGGTTTTCACTGTACTTTAAAAACTGCTGGCCTGTTTTATATTACAATGTAAAAAAGTAGTTAGAAAATATACATAAACGCACCACAACAACTTCCACATATTCTATCACACCACGTTCTCTATTAATTGTTTGTGCAACAGTTTGGATCATTTTCGTTATTCTCATCACGGCCTGTCTACTTGACAATGTATACCCAATTTGTAAAGATAAATAAGATGTTGGTCACCGTGGGGAATTGGAGGGCTACCGGTATACGTCACGAATGGCGCATTGTATACTTTATAGTGAGGTTTCAATCAATTTGAAGGTGATTTTGTAAATCGTAAAAATTATTATTTTTTATATCGTGACATAGCAGCTTTAATTTCTTGGCCAACGACTCAGTTGTGATCTGTCTTCAATTATTAATTATTAACAGCTACTGTAAATCGTCAACAGAAAGGCAATGGTAATTTTAATTGCTGGAAAAAGAGAGAAAATCCCGCAATTGTATTCAGCACTTCTTCGAAATCTGTTTAAAAACGATACTTTGGCCGAACACAGCGGGGGGCTATTTGACGCAGATGCGATGCGCGATTTGCGTGATGCGGGATATTCGTTATCGGAGAAGCGTGATATCTGTCAGATGCTGTCGGCAATATTTTCCTTCGTTCTTGTACAACAGGTGGCATTGTCATTATGAAGTTCAATACAAAGCGGTATATTTGCATTTAACATGGAATACGAAGAAACAAGCATGGATGAATTCGCGATCCGACTTCGCGGGAAACGCGGTAACAGCAGGCGTCCAGCTCGCCTGTGGAAGACCTTAGCTGTGGTTGGTTCGGGTTTAACTGTAGTCATGACAACCTTGTTCACTTGGCACGCCGTGACGTACACTCAAAGAGATTGCGGCTCTGAAAAAGTCAACGCCACTGGGCGTGAAGAAACGAGGGACTACAGACCAGTGTCGCTACATATCCCATGTCCTGAATTTCCAACGGTCGTGCCCTTATCTCACCCCCTCCCAGACCAGATACAACACATTATAAACAAGCTCGACTCTTATTTGAGCGAAATCGTCGATGAAAACACATCTCTGCCCGCCATTTCAGCAAACATCTTCCATGGCGACTCCGTGCTCTGGAGCGGTCATTATGGAAGTAAAATCTCCAACGTGTCAAGGGCGAGGCCAGATGACAATACCGTGTATCGCATCGGAAGCATCACTAAGATATTCCCAGTGCTTTTAATCTACAAGTTGTACGAATCTGGTGTGATCGATTCTGTTGATGATCCCTTAAGTAAGTATGCGCCCGACGTCAAAGTCAAAAACCCGTTCACCAACGAAAACATCACACTGAGGCAAATAGCTGGTCAGATGTCAGGGCTACCGCGGGAAGCCCCGTGTGTGTATCACTGTACACAGACAAATTCCACTGAGCAATTGAAGTTACTGAAAAATAGAAACCTTGTTGTAGCACCATGGGCAACGCCTTCGTATAGTAATCTCGGTTACGCTCTGCTTGGAAGACTTTTAACGGAAAATCTGCTTAATAAAACGTTTGAAAGCTGGACCAGGAAGGAAATCCTTGATCCCTTAGGAATGAACAATACCGGCTTCGAAATCACAAGCGATGTTGAAAAGAACATGGCTTTTCCCTACCTTAAAAATGCAGAGAAGAAACCTTCAAGGGCGCCTTTTGCGAAATTGGGTTGGGCCTCTCCAGCCGGCGAGATGTTCTCCACAATAAACGACTTAACCAAACTGGGCATGATGTTTACTCGGCCATGGACGCAAAAGATTTTCAAAGCTTCAACTATCCGTGAGATGTCGCTTCCAATTGACATTTCACCCGATGGGCGAACAATTTGGGGATCTCCGTTCGAGATGCTGTATTCCGGTGGGTTCGTTGTACGAGGCAAGGCTGGACACATTGACGCGTACGAAGCCTTCTTCACTTTCGAACCTAGACTCCAGCTGGGAATGAACGTGTTCATCAGTGCTAAGGGTTTTTTGAAATCAGGTGTAACAGGTATGGGAATCGCTGCTAAAGTACACGATCTGTTGCTACCAGCCATAAACAATACTCTCTTCGCTATGCAGGAGTCTGCGTCCTTTCCCGTAGATTCAAGCCCCTTCATCGGGTATTTTCTACTCAGACACACCCTACCGTGACACTCGAAACATTCGAGGCCATAGCACAAATCACCGTGTTTCAAAATTTCCTTCGTCTTCACTATGTGCCACCCGTGTCATTTTCCATCAAAATCAGACATATTGGGTTGCCCTTGACGTTCCAAGCTTCTTATTATTACAAAGGCATTTCTTGCTTGGACAAGGGAAGTGGGATACTAGCGGATATCTACTTTGACATTCCAAGGCAAGACGGATTGTCGCAGTACTTCGTCGTGCCCGGATGGAACATACGTGGCAAACGAATTGCATTCGACCCAAATTACCAGGCTCGCGTCCTCCAAAGAGAAGTTATCCAGTCCTTCTTCCAACAACCTTACTTTCTACGGCAGTATTGACCTCTTTTAATCCTTTCACTCCCAGGTAAATAAAAGTGGTGTACCTTTTAAGTCTGTGGATGAAACCCTAGTGTGTGACCATTCAAATGAAAGCTATTGAGCAGTACTTTCATGTGGTGCTGTTTATTATGCTGTACAAGGTGGTTCTAACTTTTAAGTCTGTGGATGAAACCCTAGTGTGTGACCATTCAAATGAAAGCTATTGAGCAGTACTTTCATGTGGTACTGTTTATTATGCTGTACAAGGTGGTTCTAACTTTTAAGTATGTGGGTGGTGAAACCTTAGTGTGTGACCATTCAAATGAAAGCTATTGAGCAGTACTTTCATGTGGTACTGTTTATTATGCTGTACAAGGGGGTTCTAACTTTTAAGTCTGTGGGTGGTGAAACCTTAGTGTGTGACCATTCAAATGAAAGCTATCGAGCAGTACTTTCATGTGGTACTGTTTATTATGTTGCACAAGGTGGTTGTAACCTTTAAGTCTGTGGATGAAACCCTAGCGTGTGACCATTCAGTTGAAAACTATTGAGCAGTACTTTCAATTGGTACTATTTGTTTTTGACAATTTTGCAAAATGAAATTCCCGAGTTTTTCCTCAGCTTTAGACTTAGCACTCTTGGGAGCTAAAAAACTCCCAAGAGTAATCAACATCTAATTTCTCCTAAAATATCAATACATTTTCAAGCAGGCAGGTGATGAGAATAAAGGAAAATGATCAACTAACAATCCTGGACGTCAATAATGCACTTATCATTGGCTTTCTCGGGGGTTGACCCCCGGGGAAACCCCGAGAACATGCGGGGAATGGTGCATTTTTGACAATTTTTTTGCCCCGCGGGGTAGGGACATTGTTTAGTTTTGGAAACGAACATGCAGACCCCCGGGATGCACCCCCGGGTTTTGTTCGTCATTGGTCAGCGGTACATCACTTTCAAAATCCCAGATGAACTGTTTTTATGGGGTTGACAAGCCCACAATCACGCCTTCCATGCGCGTGTTTTTAGCCTTTCCCTATAGTTTTGCCTTCACGTGTATATCTTTAAGAGACTTCCCTCGCTTGTATGATATGATTGGAGCTTCTCTGTAGATTTGTTTCAAGTGAGGTTGTTTCTCTATTAGGCGCCAGTTTGCCATAAGAACTTTTTTAAGGCAAGGAACTGATGGTTGATATTGTGTGACAAAGGGCAAGATCTGTTTTTCTTAAGTCGGCTTTTTTCGGAGGGCTTGTCTGTTTTCGAAGCGTATTTCGGAGAGGGTTTGGTTTACAGGTGTGCGGATAGCCTCTCTCAAGTGTATTTTGAACTTGTTGAGTCTTGTTTAGAAAGTTGCCTCCGAAGACTGAGTTTGTTCAAAGAAGGCTTAGAGCTTCTCCTTTAATAAAGCCTTTCTTGACCCCTAAAGGGTGGCATGGAAAATGTGTATATTGGAATGTTTTCAGTGGCCTTAAAATGTGTTCTCACATCAAGCACTCCGACGTCCTTTTGAATCTCTCGCCTTTGTACACGTCAAGATTAGTGCAAGGAGAGCAAAAAAAAATAGACAAATTTGTCTGTTATTACTGCACAGATACAGTGTAAATGAAGGTATTCTGGCTTCGTAGCCCTGGGGGAGGGGGGGATTTAGTAGGTTTTTGCCTCATCATGAAAACAAATCCCCGGGGTGTCCCGGGGGTCAACCCCCGGGAAAGCCAATGATAAGTGCATACATTTAGGACACTTAATACATTTTGGTTAAAAATCGATTTTAAATGTAACCCCACTCCCCCACCCCCCTGGCGCAATGTAGAATCACTGGATTCTGCTTCTGTTTGAAAACGATTCCTAGTGTACAAATCAACCTTTTATATGGAAATGTGACAACCAAAGTGCAAGTAAAACTCATTTCCATATGGAAGGTTGTGCATGAGGACTCGTTTTGAAATAGAGACAAAAGGCAACTAACAAATGGCCTATTTTACGATGGCTTGTGAGGCTCAATATTGTTCAGGGCTGACTTGTCCCCAGTCATCTCTCTTGTCTCCTATTGATATTTAACGAGAGAAGCGCGGCCGAGGGGAGCGCAAGGGGTGATGGGAAGGAGGAAAGGCGTCCCCAGTCCCCAAGACGTTCGCATATAATAGGAGACTGAGAGACGGCTGGGGACGAGTCAGTGTTTTAGGGTGAATGAGGGAAATGGTTGTGGCATTTTTTTTATTTTATTTACCCCTAATTATCGTTAGACTTGAAGGGGCTGAATGATAATACGTGGCCAATTGATATTTTATTGTGCTAATTTGTAGAACTCAAAGAATCATTGTCCTTGGTTCAAGTAATGGTAGCAAGATCAGAACCATGAAAGTTAACGATATACGATAAAATATTTGTCATCTAAACACGTTGATATCAGCAGCTTGCTCTTGTTGTTTTGCTCCAAACAGAGAACAAAACAATTCATTCCTGTCGAAGAAAAATAAAGAAGCAAACTTTGTATTACTAAAAAAAACGGAAGACCGCGTGTAAAATGTACAGGTTAAATCTAGTGGCTTATCAGACCGGCGCTTAACTCTGGTTTCCATACCATGAAGCGACTAGGAGTATCGCTACTCCCCTGGATGGGATGCTACTCCATCGCAGGTTACCCCCAACATTTGTGTCAGGTTACTTTTATTAGGGAGTTTAAAGGGGCTGTGTCACGCTACTTTTTGCTATTCTTCCCTGTATTATTTTTTTATGAGCTCTAAACTCAAACATGTGAATTAAATATAATTCAAAGATGGAATCTCACTTACATAACAAACACAGATGATTTCTAAGTATTATTTACCACTTGTTTCATACAAAGGTACTTAACTTGAAAAACGACTGGCCGTCGTTTTTTAAGTTAACCTTTTCGCAATCCGTTTCAATCTTGTCCAATTTTGACCATCCGCACTTCATTGCGGCTTAATTCCAAGTACTGTATTTGTTTTATGTTTTTCTATGGTTTGAAACCATTATTTTGTGGTTTCAATATATTTTAAGTTCAGTTTGCGTGTAACAGAATTGCTGAAAATAGCGTGACACAGCCTCTTTAAGATCCCACGACGGTTACGCCGAGGACAACTTTAATTAATAAACTAGTTTATATGTTAATTTGGAATCTTGGGATAATCCAGATCCATTCAGTTTGTCTATTGGTGTCAGAGCTATCCTCACTGAGCTGAATATGTAAAAACTGCGATCAATTCCAAATAGAAACTTGACAAATTCCCCGTTGCGGTTCTCGTTCTCCAGAAAACGCAGAATTATGTCATTTGACGTTGTTGTTTTGCAGAGGACGGTTACGAAATGTACCGAGATGTAAAACGCACGCGCAGATCAATTGTACTGCTAATTAAACCATTTATCTAGCGACGTTCTCGTTGCCGAACGTTGCCGTTGTGGTTTTCTTAAATTCCTTTATTAGTTTTCCAGGACCCATTTATACTCGGTATTCTACGCAACCTCTTTTTCCAACCCTGGGAACGAGGTTGTATTTACGGTACACAATTACTTTGGAAAGACTGTTCAAAGTTCAATAACACAACATCATGTCACATGGAATGCCGTGACATATCCTCAAGAAATGAATTCATAACGTCACACAACACATTCAGTCACGCAAATAATTGCTTAAGAGCAGGGTACCACTTGCAGTACTAACCTTGAAGAGTCCGCCATGGTCCCTTTCTCTATAGGCGCCATGTAGCTAACAAGCTTTCCATGGATATCATACCTACATGTATCAACGGAAAAGGAATATTGTTAATTTCCTTCTTTTGTCTACTTTCTAAACACTTATAACAATACACTGTATCTGCTGCAATACCTATAAATAATTATTTTTTTTATTCTAACAAAGTTATTTTATATCTTAGAAGTTGGAGACGTGGTTACCAACGGTTAGTGCGTTGACTCCGGGTTCGAGCCCTGGCCGGGGTCACTGTGTTGTGTTTTTGGACAAGACACTTTACTCTCACAGTGCCTCTCTCCACCCAGGAGTATAAACATTGTGTTGTGTTCTTGGGCAAGACACTTAACTCTCACAGTGCCTCTCTCCACCCAGGAGTATAAACATTGTGTTGTGTTTTTGGACAAGACACTTTACTCTCACAGTGCCTCTCTTCGCCCAGGGGTATAAATGAGTACGGTCGGCAACCTGAAAATGCTGCGGGTAACCTGCGATGGACTACAGCATCCCATCCAGGAAGAGTAGCAACTTCATGCTAAGGAAACCGGAGTTATTTGCCAGTAGGATTGGAACGAGCATATTAACTTCTTTTATAACAGAAACTCACCGAATTTTTCTTCCCTTGCTGGCTTAGTGTCTACTTTCTTTTTCACTTTTCTTCGAAGCTTTTGAAGTTCAAGCCATTGTCTAAAAGAGGAAAAGCATTTTTAATTAAGAGAATAATTGACAGTGACATTATCATTTCATTAACCAGAAGTGACTGATTGCATGCTATACTTATACCTGAGTCACGAGAGTAAAGGTCGACTTGTTCATCTCAGACGAAGTATAAAAACAGCTACTTCCCGGGCGTTTATTTAATATTTTGGAGAAAACTAGGGCATTTACTAGAAGGAGGGGACTTAATCGGGGGGCCACTGATTTCTTCACAACATTTTTTTTGGCGTTGTTCTCCTGAAAAGAAGTAAATTATTCGGCCAACTCCAAATATGTATCCTCCTAAGCCTATTTATTAACTGCAATGTTGCAAGAAACATGTCCTATTTTTGAAGGAAAAAAAAAAAAAAAAAGATAAAAAATCCGCGTTCTTCTCAACTCCAGAACTTAATCAAATTCTTTATTCAGTAGAAGCAGCTAGTGCAGTTTAGTTGAGGCTAAGTTACCTTCCCATGTCAACAGGATTCCCAATGTTTCCACTCGTACGCTGCTCTATAAACTCTCGTAGAAGCTGCCAAAATCAACAAGACATATTACTTTTACAATTTTGATGGCTGCCAAAACACAATAATGTAGTTAACACTGTTACAATCAAATCAAAGGAAAACGCAAAACAATTTACTACAGTAGAACCCCGATATAACGAAGTGCCAAGGGGTTCGTTATAAACGAAACCCCGTTATAACGAAATTGTGGGAAAACGACCAAAATCTTCGTTATATAACAGTAACAATGTTACGTTGCACCACTCAGCAGAGGATAAAGCAGAGTGTAGATGTCGCAAGAGTTGTTGAAAGGATTTCCATCTCTGTTGATCTGTTTCGCATTCAATTCATTCAGGCGCGCGATGACATTTTTCGTTATATCGGGGTAGATTTTAAGTTTGGATTTTAAAATTTACCAGTCATTTTTAAAATTATATTGTAATCTTAATTAGTATTATCTGATATTTTATTGTAATTTTCAGTTTGTAAATTAAGTGTCCCTAATTAGTAGTCCACTTGTGGACAGCTAGAAGTTAAGATGTACATAAATAAAGTTATTGATTGATTGATTGGGCTTCTGGATTGTGTTGAACTTCGTTATAACGGGAATTTCGTTATACCGGGATTCGTTACATTGGGGTTCTGTTGCATACATTTTAATGTAACTTTGTCCAGGCTGAAGAATATTGTTCGTTATACCGGGGACATCGTTATCAAGGGGCTCGTTATAAGAAAAGCACCAATGAGGTAAAATAAACCAACACGAAACAAGGATGGATTGGATCGAGGAAGATTGAGACGGATTACGAACAAACACCTTGAAACATTTTGGCTAACTTTTCAAAATACGACGTACAGGATACATTAGTATAGTATACTGTAGATGAAACCACTGTTAGTTACCTGGTGATAAAAGTCATCATCATCAAATATTTCTGAATCATAGTCTCGTAAATGCAGATCCGATTGTTCCTGAAAAATACATTTAATTTAATAAGGAATTAATTCATTATTATAAGATCCCCCTCTCCCACAGCTTGCGTCTCCTAGAGATGCATATGTGCATGCGCACGAGAAGAAAAACAAAATCTGGTCCCCAGGGTAAGTGACCTATTCAAAGTCACTTTATTATGCATGAGAGTCACAGTCTCGTGGAATTGGGTATAATATCCCATGCATGGGTCTCTCCCGTTGGTGCAGCGGTATTATATTAACCACTCCCTTGAATGGATATCACATTTCGAGGTCTTTCGACGGTAAAACACCATGACTACAGTCCAAAGATCGCAACCTACCCTCCCTCCCTCCCTTTGCGATCTATGTTCGGTGCTCCTGCTCCGCCAGCGACACTCCGTGTAGTTCATGACTACGCCGGGGTGTTGCTCTCCATATCTTAACCCAAGAACAATGACGGCAAGAAGAATATAGTACTAATAATTATTGTGAATTCAACAACTATGTGTAAAGATTTACAACCTCTTTAGATTCCGAGTTTTGTTTTTCGTCATCCTCTGACTTGCCTAGGACTCTGTATGGAGTTCTTTTGAGTTGAGTGCGTTTAATAAGACGACCCTTATCGGATAAAATCTGTAATTGATGGAAAAATTTATAACCACATTAATCATTACAAAATTATACGAAAGTGATTGGTTCTTAGCACACTCTGCTTTCACCAATTGGAGCGTGAGCATGTTAAGTGTCCAATACCAAAATGCACGTGGCCGTGCACCTGACTGGATTCCTTCGTGATTGAATATTCCTTCTTTATACATGTATCTCCAAAACATTTTCAAAATTAATTTTTTTCCTCCAATTTTGTCATAAAGTTGATTAATTAATATTTTTATTGTTAGCAGGCTTTTTTCCCTCCGAGTTTTGTTATAATTAATAATTATTGGTAACTCAGTTCAAATGTGACAAACACCCCACACACTTTTAGGAATAGTTGTTGTTTTTGAGTACATACAGGTTGTGTCACTGATTGATTAAAATAATATCGTTCTCACATTTCTACCAATCGTAAGATTTAACACATTTTTTTCCTTCTGAATTTAATGTTTTGAAACACAATCTGACAAAACTTACAGAGATGATAGGGAAGACTGAGAGCACAATGTTTGGCACTTGCAGCCAAGCATTTTATGCTTGAGAAAAAGGTTCCAACATTGTACATGTAAACTTCTCATCTTCCAATCATCAAACCAATTTGGGCAAATATCTGATATTCATGCGCCGTTGCAATGCTCCCCTACATTCAGTGGAACCCGGTTAATACGGACACCAAAGGGACATGAAAAAGTGTCCGTATTATCCGGGTGTCCGTATTAAGCGGGCTGATATAAGAGAAAATATGTGTCATCGGACAAACAAAACTGTCCATAATAAGCGGGTGTCCGTATTAACGAGTGTCCGTAAAGCGGGGCTCCACTGTATAAGTTTTCTATCCTGCCTAGCAAGCAATTTTCAAATTCGGAGACAATATTTAAAAAGTACAGAGCTGTAACTGTTTTACTTACATGATTTATCTGTGCTAATGCTGAACGGTCCAAAAGAACTGAAAGACTGCAAGAGAAACAGGAAATTTGTGAGAAATAACGATGCATTTACTTACAATATAATATCAGTTGCTTTCACCACCCTCCACATGAAAGTACTGCTCAATAGCTTTCATTTGAATGGTCACACACTAGGGTTTCATCCACAGACTTAAAAGTTAGAACCACCTAAGTACAGCATAATAAACAGTACCACATGAAAGTACTGCTCAATAATTTCCATTTGAATGTTCAGACACTAGGGTTTCATCCACAGACTTGACAGATAGAAATCAAGGTTTGGTGCTCAGAACTTAATTTAAAAAAGGATTGCATAAAAAACATTTTAATGTTTATGTTAACTACAATATAAAATGAATGTAAATCATGTTACCTTGCTGTTTAGCTTTCCTGATGCCAATCGAGTCTTCTCACTCCATTTTGATACTGTTGCATCTTGGTAACTCTTGAAGGCAGCATGTCGTTTAGAAATACATTCTGCATATTCTGACGTGGCCTGGGGAAGTATAATGAAACCGAGAAAAAAAGATAAAGGCATTTACACCTTGGTGTGAAAGCTATTTGGCGTGTCTAAGCATGTCAACATGAATTAAAAAGTGTCAGCAAATGGATGTAATGTTTTCACTTTATACATGTACTATATAAAGAGGATATTCAGAGGGGAAATGTGTAATACGGCTGGGTATTTTTACGAATCAGTTTTTATTTTTTTGAGCCTTTAAAATAAACATTGACGAGTAAAAAATAAAATGCTCAACCGTATTACACAAATTTCCGCTGAATAAATTGTTTATTATACAGCATAATTATTTCATGAAATATAGGCTTTTTGACAGTGTTTTCCGTAGCTCGCGGTCAGGGGGACTATTAGACGAGTGTAATACGGTCTCATATTTGCACTCGTTCTGGTACGTGTTCGCACTCTAAAATGCTATGTCGTATAATGATACATTTTGTATATGTACATGTGCTGGAAAGAACTGTTAAATAAGAAATATTCATGGTGAATTGCACAGTGCATGCACGCATGTACATGTAGTTGCATGCATCTGCGGTGTCAGGAAATCAATATGAAGAACTCACCAACTCATGTTTTCTTTTGGCAGGAAAGCTTCAGACTATTCTCAGCTTGTTCACCGTTAGCTCGATCTTCTTCATCCTCTTGATCATCATCGCCATCATCACTTTTCTCGTCTTCTGTATCACTGGGTATTTCTTCTTCCTCATCACTGCCATGAGCAGTGCTTTTACTTGAATCTGTTCCCGGGTGTAAAATGTTCTTGGTGTCTGGATTCTGTTCGAATAGTTTTTCTTGTATCAACAAAAGGTTTCCAAGGAGGTTAGCTACTGTTTTTCTCCCTGTGGATAATGAAAAGTTACAAGAATTACAAATCAGAAAGAGTACATTGTAGCAAAACTCTACTAGCCATTTCATGATACATGTAGCTACAGTGTACATGTATATATAAACATTGGCCTATTGAGCCACAGTATGTATACATGTACATGATTGTAGTAAGCTCTGAAAAGGCTTTTCTTGCTTTAAGGTCAGTATACATGAGGGAACTTGTCCCCGGGACTAGTGCCGGGAACAAGTCCCCTCCAGCTGTTCACACGAGGGGACTTGTACCCGGGATTATTCCCTGCAACAAGTCCCCTGTACATAGCTGCTCACATGAGGGTCTGGTTGCAGGGACTTATAGCATGTCTGTGTCCCAGGGACAGTCCGATTTGGTCTTTGATTGGTTTATTTTTTATTATTTTGGTCGCACATACTTGTTCTACGAATAGTACACATGAGGGGACAAGTATAATTTGAGGGGACAAGTCCAGCTACAATTTAAACCAGTTTGAACTTGTGGGACAAGTCGCGGGGACAAAATGTTGTCCCCTGCAACAAGATTTTTTGACGAAAATGGATAGTTTCACACGTGTGCTGACATTTACACTGTCAGTGCTTAATTATATCAACATCATTCTTACTAATAATATTAGCCTACAGTTACTGTCAGTAATGTCTGAATTTTTACTAGTCTTGGGTTATTATTGGCTTGATGCAGGTTGTGGAGATGATCAATACAGGCAAACTGAGAGTTGACAGTCATGAGTGACAGCACATGTAATTATCTAGTTTTGCATTACATGTAGA
This sequence comes from Desmophyllum pertusum, assembly GCA_029204205.1. Classification (NCBI taxonomy): domain Eukaryota; kingdom Metazoa; phylum Cnidaria; class Anthozoa; order Scleractinia; family Caryophylliidae; genus Desmophyllum; species Desmophyllum pertusum. Next base: position 782,817 of record MU827804.1, read on the forward strand.
GATACATGTAATACACTGGGCTAAGGAAATCATACAGGTATGGTTCACCTTGTTTGTATGTCTCTTTCAAGTTCTTGTCCCCTGTGGAATTAAATGATGCATGCTGGTCTTGTTGTGGTAGTCTGTTGGCGATCAGAAGGGCCTTCTGTAATCGAATGCGCATCTCAAGAAAGCTATCCCACAAACCTACAAAACAAACAACTTGTTCTTCAGAATAAAAGTTACAGAAATGTACTAATCTATGTACTATATTAATATACCCTCACCTACAGGTGTATGCCTTGTTGACTAGTATGTGTATTTGCTCATAGAAAACTTGGGCTTACATATAATTACATGTAATGGTGACTTACTGAGCTGGTTTTTGGCAGCTGTTCCTTTCTCTATATCTTCTGTTAAATTTGTAGCAGAAAAACTTTGAATGGCGTCATCACCCACATCTTCATCTTCTTCTTCATCATCATCATCATCATCATTGTTATCACTTATGTCCAAATCATCTCCAGAGGCAGATAAATTGTCCTCCTCACTCCTGTCGTCATCGTTGCCATCATCGTTACCATCATCATCTTCGTCATCATTACCATTAGTTATACCATTATTGCTTTTCCTCACAGTAACCTCTTCCTCTTGGTCATCATCATCATCATCATCATCGACATTGTCATCATCATCCTCATTGTCGTCGTCATCATTGTCAAGCATGTCTTCATCTTCTGACATTCCCAATCTATTCAAGTTATCTATTGACAAGAAATGCATGATGCATAAATTGAATTCAATAATTAATATACAAGTACAGTACGAGAGATGGGAGACGGGAGACGGGAGACGGGAGACGGGAGACGGGAGACGGGAGATGAGAGACGGGAGACGGGAGATGGGAGACAGGAGATGGGAGACGGGAGACGGGAGACGGGAGATGGGAGACATGGTGGCCTAATGGTTAATTCGTGTATTCGACTCTGGATGGAGCAGTCCAGATTACTGCTGGCTGGGGTCATTGCATTGTGTTCTTGGGCAAGACATAAATTTATAATGGGTACTTTAAAAAAAAATACTGGGGAGTAAACTGAACATTCCATCCAGGGAGAGTAAGGATACTCATAGTCTACTTCACGATACAGAAACTGGGATAAGCTCCAGCAGTGTGGGCCTGTTTGCCCCAAGTGTGACTTTACCTTTTTTACGGTATGAGTAAGATTGTTCTACATTGTATATGTTGTGGTTCAATTTTGTTTTGGTTTAAAATTTTTCAAACCAGTTTGATTTTTATTTTCCTTTGTCTAATATTAATTACCATAATCTGAAACAAAGGAAAATACAAATCAAACTGGTTTGAAAATTTTTAAACCAAATATAAATTTAAACCACAACATATACATTACACTGTAAGTGTTACAGCTGTAGCATCATTTTGATTTATTTGGTGTTGGTGAATTAATTTCCTTACTGGCTAAGTAATTTTAATGTTTGCCTTTTAAGCAGATGTAACATAAGCACTATTGGATGTAGATGAACGTTTAATCATTTGTCTCACGATGGAGTCACTATTTTCTAGTTGGCCAGAATAGGGAAGAGTATAGGGGAGGGGGGGGGGGGGGGGGGGAGGGGAGGGAAATCCGGGTGATTTGCCTGGAACTGATTTACCCGGACTGGTATCACATCAAGTACATAATATTTATCACATCAAAGACATTATATTGCTCCTTGTTCTTGCATCAACTAACAAATACAGACTGGGCCAATCAACTTCAGTCAGGGCCAAGCTTTTAGCCAGAAGGGCGTCCAGGTGTCCTGTGGACGCCCAATCCTGGAGAAAATGATGAAAAAATGCACCAAACCTTTAACACATTTTTTGGGGACATGCCTCCAGACGCCCACTTTACAAATTCTGGCTAAAAGCCTGGTCCGGGCGAATCGCTTTCTAGTTAAAACGACCGCAATTCAACTGGGGTTCTGGCGAATCTGTGGAGGGGTGGGTGATGGATTCATTTTCAAAAGATCAAAGTAAAATGCATTTTACTTTCAATTGATTTTTTCTAAAATGGATCCATTTATATATTATACCCCAGCAAAAGCGTCAGTCATCTTTATTTTTTGTCTTAACCTCTTAGAATATGCTGAGAATATTTCAACCCTAACTTAATAGCAGGAAAGGATACACGTGCACATGCATGGTGCACAGTGTGGATTTTATATTGCTTAAAAAATATCACACTTCTTCCACAAATAAGTTATTCAGTACCTTCAGAATCACTCTGTAATATTTCATCTTCATCTTCCCCATCCGAACTATCAACACGTCCTCGCGAGGCTTCTAACTGCGCACGTGAAATCTTATGGCCGGCATACTTTTTGTCCACATCTTGTAACAGAGGGGCTGTTTTCTTGCGCAAATTATTCGTGTTCGAGACGGTTTGGTTTTCATTGTCTTCCTCTTCGGTCCCTTTGTTGATTGTCTGAGCTCTAGTGACATCGAATTCATCTTCATCTAAATCAAAACGACTTGGTTCGGGAGTTGATAGAGAATGCAGTTGTTCCGCCAAAGACGCCATCTTGGATTTGCTTTGTAGCCTCGCCTCTAACTATTGAAATAACAAAATTTATACTAACTGGGGACGGCTGGGTAATCTGTTTTGAAGATATTTTTTAATCTTCCCTCCTCTAAAATACTTTTTTGACTTGATTTTCCCTGAGCAATGGAAGGTTTTTGGAAGTTTGCGATGATATTTTGGGAAGGAAAGAGTATTTAATGCGATTACTCACTTACAAAGCCAAAAATATTCCCCAGGGAGGCCCTTCAGTGTTTACTTGTCGAAGACTTATGACGTAATTTGTTGTGGTTCCGATCGATCACCGTAATAGAAATGGCGGTCGAGCAAAGTGCTTCGATGATATCAAATGCTTTCTTGCACAATTGCCCCTCAAAACTAGAAAATGACGGCGCCGAAGCGAATGGTAATTCACCGCATCTTTCAAGGCGATCGTTGAACGAACTTGAGAGCTCGGAAAAGAGTGGGATCCCGTTAAACACAGCTTGGACTTTATGGCATGACAAGTAAGCACTCTTTACCCAAAAAAATTTTTGTTTTCTGTTCCTTTGTCTTCTAAAGCGATAATTTGTTTATTTGTAGGTATGTTCGTGGAGCAACAGCGGCAGAATATGCTGCGAATCTCCGAAACGTGTACACTGTTCATACAATTCAGGTATTTTTACCTAATATATTCGATCGTCAGAGTTCAAGTAGAATTTCGGGTTAGTAATTTGAGCTGTCAAATTTTTGCAGCAAAGTCTAAAGTCTCACCGCAAAGGAATACCATAGTATCATTAAATGGACTTTGAAGTCTTGGATTGTTTTAAAAGCTCTATAGATAAACAATATGTAACGTAGAAGTTGTAGATAAAATTCCTTTAATTTAAGCAATATCTTAATGTCTACAGCCTGAACTTTGTTTGACAGTCAAATCAGCCAACTTGAATAAATTATGAGCGTGATTGTTTTGAAAAGGCAATTGATTATTTTGTGGCAGATCGGTCTTCAGTAAGTACTATTTGTTTCGAAAACATTTATGGAAGTTGTTTGCAGAAAAATATATATGTCGTCTTTGTAAACCATTTATAAATATTGGTTGATTCAGTAGTAAGTAGTAAGTAAGTAATTTATTTAACCACATGTCACGGATGAGTTCGAGACTCGTTTAACGTGAACGTGCAAAATACAGAATAAGACATCTAATAAAATTGAAATATACATTAAAATCTAAGGTAACACGAATGATGAAATAGGCTAAATGAGAAATAATATAATATAATATAAACTCTGATAAAACATGGTTTTTAACCAATCAGAGCGCAGCGCATTTTTCAGTTTATGTTTTAATAAATATTAAAGTGCACTAGAACTATTAACTTACATAACGTTGACACTCTTAATTGAAATTGAAATGACTAGTCTCCACAAAGAGAGCAGCAGCATTGGACCCCAGTGGTCAGGTTTACATCATTACATCACATAGCATATTTTGGATATAAGCAGATTTAATTTCGGGCCACCTTTAATAGGATTGCTGTATTTTATAGTAGACATGTTTAAGTTGAAAGGCTGAGCACTCACAGTAAACCCATGTCAAGGGAATAACTATGAAATTTGAGGGATGGGGTACACTGTCCATAATAAATGAATACTGTACATATTTTGATTATTACATAGATACAATATATTTAATTATTTTTTGCTGATCTAACATTCTTAGAGTTTCTGGAGTGTCTTTAACAACATACCTCTCACGTCATCTCTGGATATGAGAACAAGTTACCACTTTATGAGAGGAGAAAGAAAGCCGCTATGGTAGGACTTCTGCACTTGTACATAGCTTATAATACTGTACTGTAATTTATTTCATAGCCTCATTTAGTATATAATGCCAGTTTCAATAACATGCAAACTCCGAAGTTCAAAAGCGAACATAATTACGATGACAACCAACAGACCCCTGAAAAAAAGAAACATCATGGAAATAAATTATTATATACCTGGTAACGACATGACCAGTCGGCACAGATGTGACCTTTTAAACCCATCGAAGTGAACTTCTGTTTACTGAGAGTCACCTGCTAAGATGGTTGATCAAGGCAGCGAAAAAGGCGCAGTAATCCAGACTAGATAAATTATGGATTTTCAGTTAGTTAATAAGTTATAAGTCCAAAATGCCTCAATTTCTGGTGTAAATATTAATATTAAATTTAGCAGCTGCAATTATTATTATTATTAATTACACTATTTCCATTGATTAATTGCTCCATAGAAAAGGGAATTAACTTTTATAAGAATACTAACTGTAATAAGTTTATGAAATGGCATGTAGCTGGTCTAATACTAAATCTTGTTCACTCAATAAACATATCAATAATTATTATTAGTAAATTCATCACTTTATTCATTTAATAACCAAATAATGTCATCATATTGTTCATACAAAACAGGGAAGACAAAGATAATGTTAATGGTGGCTACTGGAAAATGAGATGCACCAAGAAAGATACAGTAAGTTATCTGTTCCGACTGACCTTGTACTGACAGTAATGCACTTACCCCTCCCCACTGATTTTGACCAGTGGGAATTATACCTGTATCCTGGCTGGTGACTCTTCAATAGCTGTTATTACAGATGTCAGCGGTTTGACATGCAAACAAGGCGAAAAGGTCAATCTGGCATAGCCTGTGTCACATCCGTCATCTCCTCCCTCCAGGAAAAATCGGCGAGAGAGGACAATTTTTTTGAGGGGAGGAGGTGGATGTACACAGGCTAATCTGGCATTGTATTGACACATTAGCCTTGTTTGCATACTTTTGAAAACAAGAATATTTGACTGCAGGCTCAACTGTAATAACAGCACAGTCCTATTCTATGTGTCAGGCACACTTTGCACCCATTGCTTGCCTATATATAAGATACTAGTCAGATAATTACATTCTAACTTCTGTTTTATTAAACAGGATAAGGTGTGGAAAGAGTTGCTTTTGGCAGCGATTGGTGAACAATTTGCTGACAGCGTAAGAGAAGGTATTGAATATTTACATTGTCAATGCACATATAACTCGATCATTACCTCTGACTCCACCTAGTTGTTTCATAAGACGTACTACATGTATGGCAACCAGAGTTTAGTGCTGACGAGTGGCCTGAGCCACTTGGTGCTTGTAGACAGATATTACATTTGAAACATTTTTTAAACCTGGTCTACCAACCTCGTTCCCATGGTCTACACAGAGTAGACCCTGGGAACGAGGTTGCTGGAGCTACAAAATGAGCATGACTTTAAATAATTACTAACAATATATTTTGTTGTTTCAGATGATGAAGTGTGTGGCATAAGTATCAGTGTGCGCGAGAGAGATGACATCATTCAAATCTGGAACTCTAATGCTAAGGCTGTTGAGGATGCAACAGTAAGTTATTTTTCACTCTTTCCTAGTAAGAGACTGATCAACATTATTAAGTTCAGGTCTGACTGATTTATGCCATATTTTAATTTGTTTTTCAAAACAGGTTTTAGACAAAGCGAAAGACCTTGTAACAGACATTGACTTGTTTGATACATTCTACAAATGTAAGTTTGCTAATAATCACATACGTTCCCAAAATTTTTAACTTGCACATTTTCCGATGATCAACGGTGATTAGTTGAATCAAATTTTGCTGTTGCATGTTGACCATATAAAGATTCATCAGACGCTTTTTCATGTGTTTATTTATTATCTAGGTGACTTTTTGACAGATTTTTAGTTTTGTTTGCTGTTCCGATATTCGATTTTGGGAACGTTCCCCTTTGAAAAAAGTGGAACAATCGTTCCTAATTGGTGTTGTTCCTTTAGTGTAAAGTGGAACGCATTTATTGTCAAATAAGAACAAACCTGTTCACCTGGAGCTAAAAGAGAACCTTTTGTTCCGAATTTTCGCCCGTGAATGGAACATATTGTTCCTAAATAGGTTATTTAGGAACAAGTGTTCCTAACATTAATTGTTCGTTTTTGACATTAGGTTCCTTTTTTATCATTTGAGGAACAATTGTTCCTTTTTGATGTGTTCCCTTTTAGAGTAAATGTTCCTTTATGCTGGTGAGCGGAACGTGTGTTCCCAATACTTGTTCCTATTCACGTGAATTGTTCCTATTCAACATTTTCTGTCCTTTTCACACATTTTCCAAGGAACATTTGTTCCTATCCATGCTGTTCCTGTTTTAACAGCCTGTTCCTTTTTATCACTTTGAGGAACAATTGTTCCTATTGATGTGTTCCCTTTGAGAATATATGTTCCGTTTTTGTGACGCGCGGAACGGTTGTTCCTAATTGCTTGTTTCTATTCACGTGAAATGGTTTCCTATTTACGTGAAATGGTTTCCTATTTACGTGAAATGGTTCCTATTTTACGTGAAATGGTTCCTATTTTACGTGAAATGGTTCCTATGCGTGTGAAACGGTTCCGATTCACTATTTCTGTTCCTTTTTATTTTTTCAATCAGCGAAACTGCTGTTATAAATATATAGTTTTAAACTATAACTTTTCGTGTATAGGATGTTTCTTTCTTGTTAGTAGCTTTTCAGTATGCATGGATTTGGTCATGCAAGTATTGCTGCTACAATTGAAAACAGAAACCAGATTTTAAAAAGCATATTTAAAGAGCCCTTTTAAAGCGCTAGGCCAGTTTGGGCAAGCCTTGAAACAATCACACATTAGTGGTATTTCACAATTCTAAATTTGCATGATAGTCATAACAGTGGGCAAGCAGGGACAAGTTGTGGCAAGTTCAAACTTGGACAATAGCTTTATTGTTTGCAATTTGTTTGAGGTTTGTTCGGTTTTTGTTAAGTGGAACAAATGTGTGCTTTGCTCAGACGATGCACGACTTGAAAAATGAGCCAAAGGGGCAAAGTTGTCCTGGTCGAATATTGATGGTGCATCGCCAAAACCAAAACGACTTCACCTGGAAAAAGACGAAACAGACAGCCTGTATCATTGTCCAACACAACTGTGCGACCATGACGGATTTCAAAGTCAACGCGGCTGCAGAAAACATGTGAATACCAAGCACAGTTGGTTCTTTCATTTGATGAAAAACCCGACCTGAAAGGACTAACAGATTCCATTCAAGTCTCAAAAACCTTACCAGTGACTACCACAAATGACACGAATGCCAGGGTATTTCCTTCGTTTTCAGTCTCAGGCCAAATTGGAGAAACATTCACGAAAATGGTTGACTGGAAGTGGAGGTGGTTGCAAGAAAGATCGCACAGCTGAACAAATGGCGAGGAGATGCTTTAAATTTCTTAAATTTTGTTGCGAAGACGAAGAGGAGTGACTTTTGGAAGTTATGGATTTTAGCCTATGTTCTCCGAATCTGTTGTTCAAATATATCGACTACTTGCAAGACGAATGCAAGCTCGGACATGGGGGCCGACTGGGTTACATAGATGCCATTTCTGAACTGATCGACTTCAGAAAAATCAACGGCGCATCAGACGCAGTTCTTCGAACCTATCTGCGACAGAATTGTACCTCAAAAGAGCGCGAAAGACAGTGGCAAAGATGATGAGATTGCAGTGGACACAAGATCTAGACATTGAAACTCTCGAAGCTAGAGGGCACTGGGCAACAATGGATGAATTATTAGAAGTCGTGACTTTTCACTTGCCCCGCTACGAAACACACGGTGAAGATGTGCAAACCAGTCCAGGTCAAGTCAACCCCTCGGACGTAACATTTGCCACGAAATTTGTAGCGATGTATTTGTTCATCAAGGTCAAGGGTCGCGACCTATGACTTATCAATATTTGACCGTCGACATGGTCGGCACAGCGAAGAAAAACGGGGGATTCATCGATCAGAAACGTTCAAGACTGCCGGCAAGTATGGATTTGATTCTTTGATTCCTGACCGAGACGAGCATGCAAGTGCTGGATGGCTACATCGATTTTGTCAGACCATTGCTAAACCCCAGTGCGACTTCGTTCTGGTCACGAGAAATGGAGGCCAACACAGTAAGTTGGGCGACATCATGAGCAAATTGGTTTTCGATGCCAATTGGAAAATACATTCATCCCACACGCTATCGTCAAATTGTCGAGACGCAAAGCCTCAATCAGCTCACTAGCAAAGAGCAGGAGATCTTTCAGAAGACCAAAAACACAGCTCTGCTGTTGCGAAAGTTCACTATCAGAAGCAAAGATCGCGCGAAGTTTGCTGTCAGGGGTCACGAGTGCCTACAAAAGCTTCAAGGTAGCAAGGGTTCACAGGTGGACGAGGACGTACACGCGAGGTTTGGTGGTCCATCAACGTCCGGCTTGGCACCGCCGGCAGTTGAAACCGTAGTAAAGACAAGCCCATCACCCCCTCCAAAAAGGACGTTCCTCCCACTGAGCCCATGCGCATTCAGAGAAAGCTCAGTCGTCGCACATGGAAATTCACGGCGGACGAGGACGATTTTCTAAAGAGAGGGATAGATAGGCACGGATATGGGCAGTGGACGGCTATTCTGAGAGATGCCGATTATCGATTTCAAGACGGAAGAACGGCGGACTCTCTAAAGAAAAGGGCTGCACTCAAATTCCTATGGAATGGCAAAACGTGAAACTGCCTCCTATCTAAAAACCGTTTGTGGTGCACCTAACGAAGCCCCAACGATCGACTCAGAGTTAAGTGTCTACTGTAAACATTTGGGAAAATATACACACGACATTCATTTCAACTGGGAGATCCATTTTGTTTAATTTCACACAATGCAATGTAACATAACAGGGCATCTTTAACATTCACTCTATATTCACTCATATTCGCAATATGTTCGAGTATGAATGACTCGTTAACCTCTAATATTCGTTTGTCTACAACGTTTTCAGTGTTCGCTTGAAAAAAAATTGGGTATTAGCTTCTTTGCCTTTATACAAACAACACAGACACAACTATATCTTAACAGGGACCATTCGGTTGAATTGTCATTGTGATAATTCTGAGTTGTCTTCAATATTTCACAACAAAACAAGAAAAAAGAAATAATAGCAATGACTTTAACTTTCTGACGATGCTCTTTCTGTCTTGACTCGTCACTCTTTCGACTATGGTTGGCTCGGCGAGAAGTAGTTCGTGATGCTGTTAGTGGGAGTTTTTCTGCTTTTGCCATGCTGACCTTTGTCTGGGCGGGCTCGCTTTTTCCCCTTTTGTGATCGTTCGTGGACGCGGCGTGTTCTTTCGAACTCTTTGTGGCTGGTCTGCCAGCTCGGCACCTGGGTGAAGAGGAGATCGTCGTCGTCCTCGTCAGCGTTTTTCGCCGCTTTGGCCAGGTGACTCGAACATCTCGTGTCTCTCGTCTTGCTGCGCATCGCTTGGATACGGAAGCGGGCTCCAGATGCTGCATATGCTTTGCGCTTGTTCAGGCGAACACCACCTCATTTGTACTGCCTTTCTTTGCCTTTCCAACAAAACGTACCTTTTGAGGCCAGGTACGGACTCTCGTTGAAACCTTAACTTTAAGGCCTCGACGGCAACTTCAATGATGTAGACAAGAGCGCGTTTGGTTTCCAAGTCTGTCGCCACTTCTTCTTTTCTTTGGAGCTCCCGAAGTTCTTTCTCTTTGGCTATTATCCAATCGTCGTTGTAGTAGTTGCCCGCCTTTTCCGACAGTTGCCGTTCCTCCTCAGCTTTCTTCTTAGCAAAGTATTATTCTCTGGTCTTCTCGATGTTTGGGTGGTACGGTCCATCCACAGATTCCAGTAGGTCGGCATCCACTTCTTTCATCATTCCCGACGCTATCCATCGAGCCTTGGTTTCCTCCAAAAACCGTGTCTTTGCAACCTCCACACGGTTATCGCACTCTTCTCGAAATTTCTTTACACCAGCACCGATTAATTCTAATTGTCTGCGCTTCAAGCTGTGGCGCGGTTGTTGCTCGCGGAGCTTCGAAATATCCTCCAGACTCTTCTCCCACCCCTCCACGTAGCTGGAATCACCATGATCTTCTTCGCTCATTTCCTCGTCACTTTCTAGTTGGCTTAGTGTTAGCTCTGTGTCGGCTTCGTCCTCGCTGTCGTCAATCGTGACGTTCCTGATGCGTCGCTTCTCCTCTTCGTCAAATGGTTCAGCGCTTACCGTTCCTGCAACTGGCCGAGGCAATTCGTCCACGGGAGTTAGTGCCAGGCTGTTTGCCCATACGATGCAGTCCATAGCGTGAACTTTCAAAAAGTCCAAACGCCCGCCACTGGTGGAGATTTGAGTGACTTGAAGTTGAACTTTCGCAGACGCACGTCCATCGCAGCATTGTGCTCTTCGCCGAAGTCCATATCCTTCTGGCACGTTATAAACATTGGGCAACGTATAGTAACTGGTGTTGATGATTTGTACTTGCGGTCGTGGGCTGTGAGTCCGCCCTGGGTGAGCACCTAAAAAAGAAAGATATAGAGTGCTTAGAACAAATACATAGTAGTTCATCAGCTTACGTGCTAACCAGGTGCTAACTAAAACGTGTTAAACCGAGTTAACGCACCTTCCAATCGTCAGGGTCCAACAATTTGGCATAGGCTTCGTCCAGAAAGATAATCTGAGTATCCTGGTCGACTAAGCTTTTGTTAAAAGCCTTCTGCTTGGTTATCATGGCGATGTATCTGAAAACAAGAAAAGCAACACGGAATATAATTATAGAAAATAAACGATAAATAATGATAAACCACTACTAATGACAAGTTAAAGTTCATTGGTGATAACAAGTCTCTGTATAAACTATATGTAGTCTAAAACAGCTATGGCGTTAATTCTGAGCAAGTAATGGGATAATTGTTGCATCATTCAGGGTTGGCCACTACGGGATTATGGTATACCAACGGTACCTTGAAAAAAAGCACAAAATATAACGACATTAATTTGTTCTCCTAAATATCAAAAAGTAGAGAAAGTTACATGATCGACCGTGGTCGTTGGCCTCGAGGACACTCACCTCTCTGGGATTATGCGAGTTATGGGCGCAAACAAGCTTGTTTTTCCGCTATTCGGTTCCCCAATCAAGCATATGACCTTTTCCTTGTGCTGTTTTATGCCATAGTTTAGTAATCTGATGTAGTATTCGCAGAAGTATTTAATCTCCGTTTCAGACAGGCTGTTTTGCAGAATTTTCTTTGAAATAACCTGGATCTGGTACTTTGTCATGCTTGTAGTCTATGTAGGCTCTCGGCGTCTCTTTACCAATGTCCTCGACCTTTATGGCACTTTCCACAAACCTTCTTTTGCTGACTGAAAAACACCAGCCACCAGATACTTCAATGAGGTCGTAGTTGATCCTTAGTTGGTCTGAAATTTCACTCTCTGGGTCACCCAGTATGCTATCTAGCTTTTTCATGTGCTTGATAATGGTTTCTCTGAAGTGCTCGCTGTTTCCGAGCAGCGATAGGAACTTCTTAACATTGCAACAATGTTGAAAGGTGTATTTCGAAGATGACACTTTTTTTGTACACTTCGCCTCTGTATAGCGCATAACCGAGCTTCTTCATAGCTCGCTCGATGTCATTTATGGCTATTACTATTGGAGATGCTAGTGCTTTGGTGGGGGCTTGGCTTCCGGAAGGCAAACCACGATTTTCTATGCCGTAAACATCGAACCGGAGCCCAGCCCGGACGAGAGCTGGAATTCCCTTGTCTCGAAGCGTGGAGCAGAATAAACTGGAAATCGCCTGTAATCTCACAACGTGCTCGCTTCCGTGCAGTGAATCCGCTACAGGCTCTTCCATCAGTTGATCCTTTAGTAGCTCCAGTCCGCGAGTAAATGAAAGATCAACCTTATTCTGCAAAAAGTAATTGGAGTGATCTTTGAGCGTCGTACACAAAGGCGAAGATGATTCTTCTTCTCTTCCATTTTTGCAGTCTGGCAGGGCCTTGCGGTGACTTCCATTCCTGTTTCTAGCAAGACAGAGTGGACTGGCACTGTGGAAACATGCGTCCCGTTTTGCGACTGAATCGCAATCCAGTAGGATATTGCAGGCCAATACATAACTTGTTTGGCATTGTTGTTGTTGTTGTTGTCACCGCCTTCTTCCTCCGTGCCTTCGCTCGTGGGATTCTTTTTTACTCTGTTCTCGACCGCTGCTACAGCAGAGAAAAAGAAAGCTACTCCTGGGATTCGCTTAATAGCTTGGTCGCATTCATCCCTCTTGTTACATATTTGCAACCAGAGCTCGTCTGGGTTCGTATTTGCTCTACCATCAATTTTGCGATAGGATACTTTAGCAGATATCAAAGAACATGTAGTCGCAGCAGGAAGAATACGGCTGACCAAAGCACTTCGTATGCTCTGTGGTAAAAGTAAGAGAAAAATTAAAACCCTTGATTTTCTACAATACCCCTTTTCGTGTATCGTCCATTTTGGGAATGGGGCAAACAAGGCATGTGATACAGTGTTTGTATGAAAAAAAGAACGCAATTCGAGGAAAATCATTCTCGCACCGTTTAAAATCTAAAAATCTAAATTATACACTTCAGATACTAGGTTAAATATCTTTTTGTTCAAATTTGAGGGATATAGCTGGGCTAGAAAGCGCGTTTGAATTAATTGTCCCTAAAACCATGACTGTATTTCGTGCCGTCTTGTCCCATTTTCAAAATAGCGGCTTTTTCCGGGACGAAGTATATTCTTTACAAGAAGTAGCACTATTTCGTGCCGTCTTGTCCCATTTTCAAAATGGCGGCTTTTCCCGGGATGAAGTATATTCTTTACAAGAAGTAGCACTATTTCGTGCGTCTTGTCCCATTTTCAAAATGGCGGCTTTTCCCGGGACAAAGTATATTCTTTACAAGAAGTAGCACTATTTCGTGCCGTCTTGTCCCATTTTCAAAATGGCGGCTTTTTCCGGGACGAAGTATATTCTTTACAAGAAGTAGCACTATTTCGTGCCGTCTTGTCCCATTTTCAAAATGGCGGCTTTTCCCGGGATGAAGTATATTCTTTACAAGAAGTAGCACTATTTCGTGCGTCTTGTCCCATTTTCAAAATGGCGGCTTTTCCCGGGACAAAGTATATTCTTTACAAGAAGTAGCCGTGTTTGTTCCATTTTTCAAAATGGCGGATTATTCCAGGAAAACGTCTAGTCTCGACAAGAAGTAGTCCCTATTTCGTGTCTTATTTGGTGGATTTTGTTCAGCTTTCTTTGCCGAATTTCCAAAATGGCGAATTTTAATACTGTTTTTCTGTTAGTCTGCGATAGTAATATACAGAGAAAGAAATAATCGGCAACAAAACATAGCCTACTCTTAGAGATCTTACGTACCTTATTGTTGAGCTGCCGTGCAGGTCCTGACGCCATTCTAGTCTGCTTCCAAATGGCAGAAGCGTCGTTTGCGCTTTAATGTTATAGCCTGGTGAAACTTGTTGATTCCAGAGTTGACACGAATTCCTTTGTTTAGACGAAATGTTTGTCTCCTTTGGCAACACAGGTTTAGCAGAATGCTATCGCCAAACAAAAGAAAAACTTGCAAGAATGTGCTAGCAGTTACGAACTCTCGCCTCCAACTGGCAAGTTTCTTTTCAGAATACTGTTTATATATAGCCACAGGAGCTTGTTAACGTTACTTTTCGCACGGTGTTTGTGATTTCCTAATGGCCAACATTGTTTTCACAAAAAGCTGTCGGTCGCCAAACAAAGAAAACTGGCAGGAATTTGCTAGCAGTTACGTAATCTGCCCTCCAAATGTCCGACCCATCGCATTGTAGAATAATTATACCCCTGGACGTTTAACATAGTTCTCGCGAAAAATCTATCGGTATATCAAAGAAAGGTTGGTCAGCACATGTTTATTTCATATTTCGAAATACAATATCTCACAAACATCACCTCGTGCTTACAGGCGATGAAAGTAGGACGGTCATTGTATAACTATATTTGCAAATATTGAAATAAATAGTGAAGTAGTCAACATCGTTGCTATTACTCTTGATACAATCGGAAGTATTATTTCCGCTGTATCCGCTTAAACCGCTATACTTAATAAGCGCGTGAATTATCCACCTGAAAACAATGATAGAATGCTGCGGGGAGATCGGAGACGCCGGAGACATAACTTACAGAACCTATTAACAGCAATAGATGAATATAAATGAAATAGACAACATCATTACCATTCCTTTTAGTGCAACTGCAAGTGCTATCTCCACCGGTGAACATTACTACAGTGTGGCGGGGACATCGGAGAAACCGGAGAAAGAACTTACAGTTTCTAAAATGTGCAATGATATAAATATATAATATATTATTGAATATTTTCTATATTTATATTTTAATATTCATATCTCTATATATATACTTACAGTTAATAAGATATGAATTATATTAATATAATAAATATATTATTATTAATATAAATATAGAATATATTAAATAATATATTATATATTTATATCATTGCACATTTTAGAAACTGTAAGTTCTTTCTCCGGTTTCTCCGATGTCCCCGCCACACTGTAGTAATGTTCACCAGTGGAGATGGCACTTGCAGTTGCACTAAAAGGAATGGTAATTTCATTTCATTTATATTCATCTATTGCTGTTAATATGTTCTGTAAGTTCTGTCTCCGGTTTCTCCGATCTCTCCGCAGCATTGTAGCGTTATGTATTGGCGGAGATTGCACACGCTTCTTGATTATAACGGATTAAGAAGATATTTAATATGTTTCCTTTAAAAACCGTGCACTATAAGCTACTATGGAACAAACTGGGCCTCTTTTACTGTTCCCTTATCACCGAGGATGTTATAAGAATAAACGCTATTAAACTCGGCATCCACAGTCAAATGAAACTAAATACACTCAAATTCTAATGCTTGAGATTTGCCTTACAAGTATCAAAGGCTAAAACCACAATAAAATGGCTACTTTGAGAGATTAAGTCAAAACGTTTTTAGGGAACATAAATTTTGGGAAACGATCAGACCCTTCCTCCTCACTACCCTCCCTCCCTCCCTCTTCCCTCCCTCTTCCCTCCCTCCCTCTTCCCTCCCTCCCTCCCTCTTCCCTCCCTCTTCCCTCTGTCCCTCCCCTCTCCCTCCCTCAGTCCATCCCTCCCTCTCTCCTCCCTATCTCTTTCCTTCCTCCCTCCTTCCTTCCTTCCCTCCCATTATTTTATGGATTTTTTAAATAAACAATTAATTGGATGTTCTCTATTTCCAGCTCACCAAGCCCATGATGCATTTGAGGGGGCCCAGCCCAGGCCAACAAAGCCTCCTGGATTTCCATTCTTCAAGGACTGACACATATCATTTTCTATAAACCTTCATAGTGTGTTACTAGCCGACCACGGTGCCCAGCATTGCTGAATTTGTGTGTGTATTTGGATCAATCACATAGGAACAAGGAGAATCTGATGAGCTGCTAACGAAGTTGGTCCAGCAAGGCTAAAGGATGACTTGCCCTGGCAACATTTCCTTTATGATTGATCACAATGCAAACACATTTGAGCAAATTCAGCAATCATGCATTCACCAACTGAATACACGTGGCTGGCCAGCATGTGGTTGATTTTGCTGTTTTTTTTTTTTTTTTCATGGCACAAACATGCAACCCATTGGCTGTTGTGTTGTAAGTGGCCATGAAAGAAAGCCTTAAGTTGGAGAGAGGATGCCACATTTAATACCAGCTACGCAATGTCACCATCCACCACAGACTGTACCGAGTCACTGATTGGATCAGAGAGCAAAGTCGCACTATCCCAAGACAGCAGGAGAAGGGATTTTAATACTGGATCTGACCCATCTTGCCTATAACAGCTGTAGGTAATGGTGTTTTACAAATAAGAGGGGGGATGGAAAAAATAACAATAGTGTTAAATGTAGTGTGACTGTGTGTATGGTAAGTTTGTACAGACAGAAGCCGATAATGACTTCTCTCTTTACTACTGTGCCTTTTAATAACACGTGAACTCTGACTAACGATAATTGCGTTTTTCACTGCTGTCAATCATCTGAATCATGATGACAACCAGTGGACCATGAAAAAAAGAAACAAACAGAATGGATCAGATTTCTACCAACCCCGTTGGAGTAAACTTCTGTTGCCTAAGACATGCACTAATATGATTGATGAAAAATGCAACCATTGAATGAGCAGAGTTAGCATGTTATTGAAAGATGGCAGTAATACATGTAATCTGATGGCATGGCCTCCCGGAGGGGGGGGGGGGGGGGGGGGGGGACTCCCATATGAAAGTGACGGGGGTGATCATCGGAAATTTTGAAAAGAACCTCTAAAAAGTACCAGAATCTCGTTTTGTGGGTGTGGCTCAAAATCATTTTCACCCCTAAGAGATACCAATTATAAGACAAAACTAGTGCGTGTTATATTTTACATGTAATAACTCTAACGGTAGTCATTTTAGATTTTAACACCCTAAGCTGTACCAAACCACTAATTTTAACCCCTAAAAGGTACGACGAGCACCCTCAACACTTTTATATGGAAGTCCCTCGGCATTGCCTTTTATTGATACTTTGTAGTTTAGGTGAATTATATGTACATGGTAACCCTTTAATTCTCAGCGGTGACCAATATCTACGGTAGTTTCTCCTTACAATATAAATTCATAGTCAGATTTAAAAAAAATAGTCACTTACAGTTGTAGGAAATATTGTTTCGATATAATACCAAGCTCTCATAACTGACTAGCCTCCTCCGCAGGCAACTCCTGGGTCTCCGGGGTCTGGGGCAAGAAAGGGGCAAAGAGTGGGCACTGGGTTCCTGTCCCCCACCCCACTCAGTCATCTTTTTGTCCTCCGTACCAGTCTCTCACTCGTGCCTTTATGTAAGAGTTGCCTGCGGAGGAGGCTAATAACTGATTTCTATGGCGATCAATAAGAAGAGTTGATACTTTGGGGCTACATGAGAAATGAGGTATGTAGAAAAACAATTGAATTGTACATAAAGTGAGAGTCGTTTTGACTGTTAGAGGTGGTTTTTACGTAAGCTAATGGTTGGCTGTGACAGTCGGGGAACAACTGCCATTTAAGGGCGAAATCCCGTGAGACGGGACGGAACCCGCTAATTTCATCGTGAAGTTGCTAAGCAAAATGACATATCCTTATTGCGCTGTGCTGGTGTGACAATTTTCCGAGTAATCGTGAGTGCTCGCGCTGTTTCTTGATTGGATAATAAGAAAATCGGAAACTCTTCGAGTGCTTCAACGAAGATTTGCCAAAAACGGCACTTGTTCTCCGACTGGTCAAATGTAGGAGAACTTAAACATTTTATATGTTGTATAGTGTCGACGACATAATATATTTTTATAGAACATTTTTTTTTTAATTTTTGGAGGGAAGGGGTGGGGTTGGAGTAAGGGTGAGAGGACAGAAGCTGGGGCAGGGGTTTTATAATTTGACTCTTATAGCCCTTTTGAGTGATTAACTGACATGCATGTGCAGTCAACGTCTAAGTGAACAAGTCCAGGACGAAAGCTTTTGACTTATTGCAAAGATTTTCCTGAGTTACAAAGCTCAACTTTATCGAATTTATAGTATTACCAGGAATTGAGTCCGCATCAGAATATACATTTTCTCCTCGAAATATCTGTACAATAAAGCCATAGACAAGGCAGAAATTAGCCTGTGTACATCCGCCTCCTCCCCTCTCTCGCCGATTTTTCCTGGAGGCGGGAGATGACGGATGTGACACAGGCTAGGCAGAAATCGTATAACAAATATTTATTGGCCAGTTATGTCCTGACGTCAGTACAACCTGATTGTTACGATCATGCTCGGTGCGAAAAAAAACTTTACTTGGCCAATCTATTACTGAACGCGAAGAAATGGTTGGTTCCACAAGAGTTACTAACAGTGAATTGGGATTGCACTATATATGTCTTAACTTTACACCATTCAATAACATGCGAACTCTGCTCATTCAACGGTTGCGCTTTTTGCTACCGTCAATCATCTTAGCGGACGTATCAGGAAACAAGTTTACTTCAACAGGTTCAAAGGTCACGTCACGTTTTTTTTTTCATGGTCCGTTGGTTGTCGTCGTAATTATGATTGACGGCAGTGAAAAACGCAATCGTTAGTCGGGTTTTGAGCTTCAGAGTTCGTGTGTTATCAGTAAAAGGTTAATGCATCATCAAATGTTCTGTTAAAGGGACACTGTCCTGATTTTAGCATGATTTTGGGAAGCTCAGAAACATATCTAGATCATAGGAAGCTGATCAATAATAGTTTGATTCTGTAGAATAACACTCGACAAATGACAGGAACCCATTAGGAAGTGAGGATGACGAACGACAGCGAGGATGGAAATGGATTGCAATATGGATTTTTTTTTTTTAAAACGCCAGGATGTCAGTTTTTCAAAGTTTCAAATTTAGCTCGGAAATCTTTTGAAATTTTGCAAAAATTTTGTTGCAGTATGGAATTTCTTGAAGAAATTGCTTTTTATCATTTAGTTAGAGTTTGTTAAGTTCTTATTTCATAGATTTAGGGACCATTTCATGCATTTATAACAGTTTTGAGCAAATACGCCGGGACAGTGCCCCTTTAAGTTGATTTTTACACCGACATCAGTTTTTTTATGATGAACAGCTAAGTATTTCCTGCCCCGCCCTCTTCTTGTAATTTTTTATGTTTATTTTTATTCATATTGCATACATAATTGACTAGATACTAGACTACTAGCAGTCCCTCTTTCCCAGCTTTAATAGTCCGTCGAGCGAGAGCGATACAAATTTTTATCGCTCTCGCTCGACGGACTAAGCTGGGAAAGAGGGACTGCTCGTAGTCTAACTAGATACGTAATGGCATATCGCTTGTATTTAAAAGCTCGGCTTTTTCCACTGAATAAAATATTCTAAATAGACTGAGATAAAAATGTCAAACAACAATTTCCATACTGTAGGTAGTCAACTGAATAGCCCTTTTCACAGTTAACCTGAAATATTTGCATAACAATACAGTTAAACATAGAAGCGAGGCAATTTCGGGCACAAGCTGCAAAACATCGTGATTTTCTTGAGTTCCTTGGACTATGTTAGTATAAAAACAGTTTTAAAACGGAGAAGAACTAAATATACAACTGTTTTGGTTGAAGCTTGCCATAAAGATCATAAAACGATCTCGCTGTTGCTTATGCGAATCTACTCTTTATAAATAGAGAAAAGTCGTTTTACAATTTTTTTCTAAAAACAACGTAAACTTAAAGAATTGTTTTAGTTCTTCTATATTTTAAAACTGTTTTTATATTAAAAGGGTTTAAGAAGTTCGAGAAAAACACGATGTTTTGCAGCTTGTGCCCGAAATTGCCTCGCTTCTATGTTCAAGTGTATTGTTATGCAAATATCACAAGTTAACCGTGAAAAGGGATATTGAATTGAACATGTTTACGATTTTTTCTCTGTATTCTTCTTTTGATTACTGTCTATTACTTTAATGGGACTCCTTACTATAAACAAGGGAATAAAACAGCAAGTTGACTTTTGTGTTTTCTAATTGCTCATGATCGTTGCTGTCAAGATGGGTTTAAACTCAGTGCCTATCTCCAAGTTTGTATGGAGCTGAAATTCGATCGAAAATAATTTCACTTTTCCTTCGAAAAGTTGTAAATAATGTGAATTAAAGTGTTAAAACCTCACTTGTTGTCTTTTCCTGTGTTTTTATCGCTTCCGGAGGCCGTTTTGGGCGAATTTCGACCTACGGTCGAATCTGCCACTGTAGTGTGTAGGTCGAAATTCGCCCAAAACGGCCTTCCGGAAACGATAAAAACACAGGAAAAGACAACAGGTGAGGTTTTAACACTTTAATTCACGTTATTTACAACTTTTCGAAATAAAAGTGAAAATTATTTTCGATCGAATTTCAGCTCCATACAAACTCTCATAATACGCTTTGGTGACCTGTGCTATCTCTGGCAATAAATACAGTCAACTCTCTCTAAAAGGGATTGTTACACAACTTTTTCTTACAACTTGTTTCGCAATTTTCATTGTGCCGTTGGTAGACAAGTTACACCAAACGCATCAGCATAAACATAAGTGAACCGGAGTAACACAAGCATAAGAACAAGGAAACATTTATTTGTTTTTATGCTTCTTTGTCGTGTTTTCCGGATGACATCCATAAGGATAATAAAACAGCAGTATTTGATGTCAGCGGAAATTCAAGTGAAAATAGACCCCAGTCCTGCTGTAACTAGCAGTTCTAAGATGGCGGCGGTATAGTTCTTCGGAAAGTCTTCAGCCAAACACAGCTCGCTGAGGCAGTGCGTAATTTTCCTTACCTGTACTGTATGACAAATCGTCGGGAGATTTTAAAGATACGAATGAAAAAAGCTAGCCTGGAAAGATGTGGCTGAAGCGGTGGACATTGAAGGTAAGCTGACAACCAAGCCTTATTCCAACTCTACGTAGTCGCACTGGTAGTCGTAGTAGTAAAATAAATTTAAACTTATGGCCGCTTAACTCTAAGAAGCCTGTTTCAGGAGAAAACCAAAATTATTCCAGGAATCTGGAGATTTTGCCGGGAATCGGGAGACTCGAGAAATTTTCCGTGAAACATGAGATAATGCAGGTAAAATTTCGGGAAGTTTGAAATTTTTGTGAGAATATCTCCGAAAAAATCGGGAGCATATTCCAATTTTCGGGACGCCTTTCATTTACTACCCTGGGTACCAGAGGTTTATTTCTCCGTCGCGTCGAGATCTGACGACGACGACGCGACGACGCCCCGGCGAGCGGCGGAGCCGCGAGAAAGAAACCTCTGGCACAGGGCGCATTGATTTACCGTTCCCGTTGAACTTTGATCATTTTTAACTTATTACATTTAAACCAATCACAGCGTAAGTGTCCTACTGTGATCACATGTAATGGCACGTGGAGATATGACAGCAGATAGTTTTACAAGGTGTCAAATGGCGGTATTCGTTGAACGAAAACAACTCCTGTAAAAAGGGTCCCTACCTCGAAGCCTTCGCTATCGTGCCGATTATGTGAAGCTGGTGTGGTGGTTAATGGTGGATACGTTCGGAAAACGCCAGAAAACTAAACATTTCAGGTAGAGTTTCAGAGCTTTTGGCGATCGACAATGATCTTTCAGTCGGCCCGCGAATTCTCTGTAAGAAGTGTTTTAATCGAACGATATGAGGCAACTCTGAAGGAGTTAACCTCCTTTAAAGAGCGGTATCATGAAAATTTATCCCACTGGAAAGCCGACGAACAGCATTCGCGAACTAAGCGATGTTCGAGCTCTCCTGGTTTGGGCATCAAAAAGTCTCGCGGTGCAGCATGTGCAGATATCAACAAGCCTTCGGCCGCTAAAACGTCCTTGCGGCGAATAAAATTAATAATGCCATCTGTCTGCTCGGTGCTTAATTCGTCGACACCGTCGAACGTTTTTAAAACTATCGCTAAGGCCTCTTCAAGTGCTTTCTCCAAACTTCCATCAGAATCCGCGATTATTCAACAACATGCAACAACTGAACAACAACAATCACTGTTCTATCGATCACTGTTCTATCTCTTCATCGCCTCGTCATTCACAGGCTTTTTTCCCCGCAGCGTACTATTCTTGTCAACCAATCACAGAGACTATTAGATTCAAAATACCTTAGGGAGTCGTTAGGAGCCAATCAGCAATCTAGTCCAAATTCTGGACTAAATCCATTTAAGCAGGCTTGCCATTGGCTCGGCGTTATCAAAGCAATAGCGCCCTGTTCCAGAGGCTTTTCGCGCGGGCCATAAGAGAGATTTGAAACCGGAAACCGCGCAAGAAAAGCCTCTGGCACCCAGGGTATTCATTTACAAATAGTAGTGCTCAAACAGCGTTTGTTAGAGTTGTCACTCGTCACTCACCCCCCCCCCCCCCCCCCCCGTATGTCGCTATGTCGTCTTTCTTCTTTCTCGTTCCCAGACATTAGTAAAAAAAACCCGCGTAGCTCTGGGGACGAGAATGGCTTTTCTTATGTTTATCAGATCACAAATGTGAACTGACAGCAATCCACAGTATGCTTATGTTTATCCTTATGTCGCAAGTGTGAACTAGCCTTTAGTGTAACATCCCCAGGCAACGCATAAAAATATCGTTGTAGCATTGCTTCAATCGTTGCGAAAAGTAGAACATGATTCTACTTCTCGCAGCGCTTGCGAGACATGTTCATTTCAGGGGGTGTTACACAGGTAATTTTTCGTTTATCTTGTGTCGCAGGAAAATTGCGAGACGAGTTGCAGGAAAAATTGCCTAAAACACCAGCGCCAAAACGGCCAGTTTACAGCGGCGATGCTTGATGCGATTTTAGCGGCAATTTGTGTGGCGATTTTCAGCGCGATTTCCAAATCGCCCATGCATGTAATATAAGCATAAGCACGAAAAACAAACTTGTTCGGCCCTTCTTGTGCCTATTTTATGCTGTTGATGCTTATGTCGCTAGTGAAAACCAGCCTTAAATTCGCAACTGCCGTTTTAGAGAGGTGTAGTTAAGGTTACCATATACCTTCAAAGGACAGAATTGGTCCAAAAACATTTTTCCGCTTAGATATGTAGTTTACATGATGACCTTTCATATAAAGAAAATTCTATGGAAAGCCGATAATTATTAACGGAGAAATACAGTGCGAGAGACTTTACCGTAAGTGAGGTGTGAGTGGAGTGTGAATACTTCTCCCGCTGTTTTCTCGAAATCTATTTCAGGCCGATAGAGGCGTCTTTAATGAGTTACAACTCAAAAGGAATTTGAGCGATTTACCTCAAATTTGGACAGTATCTAGATTATCATATTAAAAACAAAAACGTGTCGGAAAACGTTTTCGTTGGGAGCCGTTTCCACGCGATCACTCCATATTCTTTTCACCCTATTTAGAAAATGCTCTGTATCTTTTCGCCGCAATTGAATATGGAGAATCCCCGACTCATTTTTTTAGCACTTTGGGTCAGGAAACCAGAGAACAAATCAAATTAGCGAAATATATAATTCGCGCAGAGTTGTAGCTTTCAAAAGCTGATTCGGACACTCGTATTTAGACATCGCGAAAAAATCGACAATTCATTTTATTACAATTTGGTTAGTATATTTAGATAGCGAGCTCTATAAGCTTTAATTTGATATAGGGTTTTAGGTATCTGCAGTTTAATCCGGACGCGTTACATTTTTTAGACTTGATACACCCCTGAAGGTACACGGTAACCTTTCAATCGTTGACCTTAATACATTTTAGATGTAACGGTTTCATCATATAAGAAAAACAGCTCTTTAAATAGTAAAATAGTGTTTTAAATTTAGCGACCTGAATATTAAAGGTAACTAATTCCAACAACTCCGATTTGGTTACTAAGCAACAACTTACTTAATTCCAGCGAGTCCGATAACGTTACTTAGCGACAACCAACTCAGAACCGTACGTTCTGTGAGGTTCTTTCCTTTGTAACAAGTCAAACACAGGAATAAAACAGGTGTTTCTAGTGGTGGCAATTCACCGATTAATACCTGATGAACCATGAATGGTTTCACGTTCTGTATGATGATTAAAACACCTTGTTGTACTAATAATTTATACCCGACATTTGATGTAAAGATAAAAAAATTAACAACTATATATTGCAATAAGAGAGATAGAGAGTAAAACTGGCTTAATCAATCCCCATAAGGTTCCAACTTTCGAGCAATGCCATTCTCTATGAATCTCCATTTATTTCCTTCTTTAGAAAATCGAAGAAAAGATCTAACTGCATCGAAGGCTAGTTTTTAAATGACACGTTTTGGGATCAAAAATGCGACAAAGCATACATCGAATTTGTTATGTCCTGTCACGTAAATCTGGCATCATTTGACCGATTTTAACAGTAGAAATGCTAAAATTCAGTTCCAATCGTACCAAAAGTAAAATGCAAATTGGAGTTTTCCGCGACGGCCCTGTTCAATTAGTAATGAGTTGACTGTGTTTAACATAATAAATGGATGACAATAAAAGTCACAAATGATTTTAATCGGCTTTCAAACACACAGAACTCAATAAACAAATTGGAAATGGAAAACTCGACCGCCAAGGCATACGGCAAGACCATTCAAGTTCTGCTTTGTACTGTCAATTCATCTGGAGAACATTCAATTTTCTATTCTGCTATAAACTTTTTCTTCTCCATTACTGCATTTCTAGGAAATGCGTTGATTCTAATTGCGCTGCACAAGGAGTCTTCCCTTCATCCGCCATCAAAACTTCTGTACCGCTGCCTCGCCATCACTGATCTCTTCGTTGGTCTTATTTCGGAACCAAGCACTGCTCTGTATTTCACGTTCTTGGAAACAGAACAGTGGCTGAATTATTGTTTCCACTCCGCAGCCATTGCTACAGTCAGTTTTACAATTGTTTCTACAGTATCTTTGCTAACAATGACCGCAATAAGCGTCGATCGACTTCTCGCTCTGTTGTTGAGGTTGAGATACAGACAAATTGTAACTTTGTGGCGAGTTCGAGCGTTCGTTATCTCCTTTTGGATTATCAGTATCACGTTTGCCTCAATGTCGTTTTGGAAGTACACGATCCCGAAAAGTTATGGCTATACAGTGATATTGCTTTGTATTTTGACCTCAACCTTTTGTTACACAAAAATCTTCCTCACACTCCGCCATCATCAAGCCGGAGTACAAGACCAGCTTCACCAAAGACAACCAAACGGAGAAGGAATTCCGCTGAATATAGCACGATACAAGAAGACAGTTTCTACTGCTGTGTGGGTACAAGTGACACTAGTGGCTTGTTATCTGCCATACAGTATAGTTATAGCTATAATTACTATTCGCGGATCATCTCCACTAATGCATGTTTTCTGGGGATTTACCGTGACTCTAATTTACGTAAACTCGACTTTGAACCCATTTCTTTACTGTTGGAAGATTAGAGAAATGAGACAAGAAGTCAAAAGTATCATCAGGCAGATTTTATGTTTGTAAAGATGTACTGACTCGTTTCGTTTTATAAGAACGTCGACAATTGGAGTTCAGGCTGAGCCGGGACTCGATGTTCTTATTTTTGGCGACTTGAGCCTGTAAACGTTCTAGAAGGAACTATGTCACAATATTTTAGGTCATTTACCACCTTCAAATTGAAGAAATTCTCAAAATAATACTGACTTACCGTGGTAAAAAAAACACCAAAGAGGTGATAATAAACCAAACAGGAACAAGGATGGTTGAGGATGGAGAAGATTAAGACGGATTGCTAACGACGAACTTGACTGTAAAATTAGGCTTGCGTTTTCAAGATGCACAAACTTTACTGTAGAGTAAAACCATATATTTCAGTTTCCACATTTGTTATGTATGTTACAAATATATTAGCCATACATTCATTGAACATGTACACTATTCTATAATACATTGCACGCGTTATATTTAACTATAGTGGCAGACCGTAGCCTAAAATGTATACAGAAGTATTAATTCAGGACAAATTATTCAGTTCTCTATTTCATGACAAATTAAAAATGTTATTATTACAGTAAATTTCAGCCTTGGTAGTGCATAAAATATTGGATGAATCAGCTGTTAGGTGCGTCTGTTCGAGATATTTTGAAAGGCCCTTTTGAACACCTAAACTGCATGATTACAGTTTTCCCTACCCTTTTCTATACGTCAACTCGTAAAATCACTACCCTTTTGATATACCTCCAGCCTGAAAAAGCTACCCCTTTCGGTCGGAGCCGGGGTGCCAGAGGCTTTTCTTGAGCGAAAAAAAAAAACTCTAGCAAATAATGGTGAAATAAATTGAGTGTCCATGCAGGTGAAATAATCAGTGTCTTTATTCGAAACACGTGATAAGGGAAACAAAATAAATTAAGGAATAATTTTTTGCCTCTTTATATCTGAAAATTCGAAATTTGGGTAAACCTGCATCGCATTACGCAGTTACCGTGACAACGTCAATAATAAAAATGTCCGGTAGGGATGAATGAACAGCTACGGAAAGTTTGAGCATCCCAGAGTAAATCTTCCATTTATACATGTACAGTTAGTTAGAAATAAAAACATGGAGAGTTATGTTGATTGTGCGGAAACGTGCATTTCGGACACTTGTGACTTAATTAACCCGAATACGAACACCGCATTTTCTAGAAAAAAGGATTACAGCAGATACAAGTGCTCTCTCTCATAATGTCGTCTTTGGCCTGTTTACTCGAAAGTTCGATTTTCATCAAAATGCGTCATAGACCAAAAGACAATTTGCGTAACAATTACTATAACAATTCTACATGTTAGTACACTTTTCATCAATGTTTCCAATAAATAAATATTGACTGTCGAAACAGCCGACATACACATATTTACTGATTAGCAGATCTCCTGTTGAACGGATCTAACGAATTTATGTTGGGTTGCCGCTCAACTCTTCATCTAGTTTCTATTTTGGCCCATTCCTAATAGCTGTCTGCACCTATTTGAAACACAGCATGTACAGTTATTGACTGACTTGATGTCATATTAAGTCAATTCAAAGCCCTCGCGCTTTACTTATAACTATTTGTATTTTTATTTTATTTTTTTATTATGATTATTTACATGTATGCTACTTAAAATTTGATGCTCTACTTACAATACCTTACATTACATACAATACGATACTTACACTACGCGTTCGGTACTTACATTTCTTATAATACTGCTTACAATACAAATACTTACGCTACTTATAATACGATGCTTGCACTACTCACAATACAGTACTTACACTACTTACAAATACTTACAAATGCTAATTTATACTTTCTACTTATAACTATTAATTAAACACTGAATGAGCTCGTCGCCAAATTTGCAGACGAGGCTCCCACTGTGACAACACGCCGAGCTCATTTGACAATGGAAAACTCTACCAAACAAGAGAGCGACAGGACCATTCACGCTCTGCCGTTAATTTGCACAGCCCATCCTGGAAATTATTGGCCTGATCTGTCGATTATAAAAATAATATATATATTGTCGTACAATTACTGCAATCCTAGAGAATACCCTGATCCTAATTGCGTTGCACAAGGATTCTTCCCTCCACCTGCCATCAAAACATCTGTACCACTGCCTCGCCATCAAAGATCTCTTAGTTGGTGTAATTGAAGAACCGAGCTTTGATGTCCATTTAATATTGTTAGGAAAAGAAGCAGAACACTGGCTTGTTTTTACTCTGCAGCCATTTCTACCATCAGTTTTACGATTTTATCTACAGTGTCGTTGCTAACAATTACGACAATAAGTGTAGACAGACTTTGAAGCGATTTCGAGAGTTATTTATTGTCTTTTGGATTTTCAGCATCGCTTTTGCCTCAATGACGTTTTTAAAGTTCATAATTTCGAAACGTTTTAGTTATACTTTAATATTACTTTGCCTTTTGATCTCTGTCTTTTGTTACTCGAAAATCTTCTTCATGCTCTCCGCCATAATCATGGCGGATCGCGCCTCGGCGGATCGCGTTTCCCCAGAGGTCCTTGTTAGCCGCTCCACCGCTGGACAAGGGTAACGAGGATGCTGGGAACGAGATTGCTACAAGATCAGAGAAGTAAGACGAGAAGTGAAGAGTACCATAAGACGGTTATTATGTTTGTCGAATTAGGTTTTTAAGATTTCATTCTCCGTTTATAAAAGACAAGAGAGAATTACAAAAAAAAAACTTGTATATTTGTTGATATCACGAGCCGTGAGTTTATTTGCTACGCAATAAATAAATTGTGTCCATGTTATACCGTCTGAAATAAAACCCGTTAAAACGAAAATTCACACGCATAAAACCATGCACAAATGAAGTTTTCAGTAAATAATGAATTGTGTACAGAGTATAAAAAAAGAAAAAGAAAAGCTGTAGTTTAGCAGTTCCGGTATTTTGATGAAGTAGCCGGTATCCATGCCAGTTTAGCTTGTCAAATGCAATGTTCCATGGAAATATCATTCTTATATAGTTTAGTTGCAATGATAATAAACAGTAAAATAAGAAGTAAGAACCCGGGGTGGGGGGGGGGGGGGGGGGGGGACTTCCGTATGTGGCCTATACGGGGACGTGCCGCTGGACAGGGTATGGTTTTTGGCCTCTCTGCCCTGAACAGGGTATATAATTTCATGCGAGTCTGTCCTAAACAGGGTCTGAACCTGTCCTAAACAGGGTATGGTTGCACGATTGTCGTCGTAAAAATATGGTTTATACAGTATTTAGAGATCGGAGACGTTTGCCGCGTATCAGTCAAACGTGATTCGCTAAATTGTAACTAATAAATAGGGTCCTAAAATAGAGGATGTTGTCCTACACAGGGTAGGTGTTTTAGGGTTTTTTATTTTTTATTTGTCCTAAACAGTTCAGGTTTTCAAACCCTCAGCGGCACACCTATACCCAAACATGGGTCAAGTACCCCCCCCCCCCCCCCCCCCCGGAAGTAAAATTTTCCGTTAAATTTATACCTTGCCAAAGTAACAATTCTATGAAACCTCCTTCTGTAACCGGGACTGAGTTACCAGACATAAAAAGTTGAAAAAGTCTTCCCTTCTGAACGCAGTCTTTTTAATGAGGAATTCAGCCCTGTGTATAATCATTTTAAATTTTTAGTCCGAACTTAACTGGGTGAATGGCGGCTTAAATCGTTTTACTCCACGAGCAAAACCAAAATGAACATTATTAAGAGTTAATTGAACATAGTTCATCTTTAAAACAAAAATGAACATAACAAAACACAGTCCATTTGGACTTTTTTTAACACATATAATGAACACATCTGGTGTGGATAACTGACAGTACTTTGGCCGCTTAGCTTTTGAATAAAATATTTATTGCTTAATCAAACGTGTGCATCTACGGGTCCTTTTCATAATGTATTAGCTTTTAATTGATGGGCTGCAAAATCCTTCAATTGTAGCAAAGAGGCCTCGAATTGTTGTTAGAATGTTTTAAAAGTTAAGCCGTTTCCAAACTTAACTACCACGAGAATGAGAAACCATAGTTTTTTTTATGATGTTTTTAATGACGTATGCCACAAATCGAGCTGCCTTTAATAGTTCATTTCTGAGTTGAGTTGCCTTTTACCTCTATTTCAAAACGAGTCTAGGTGCGAAACCATTCATTGATATGAAAATGGTTTTGATTTGCATTTGAATGAAATTGTGAGTAAAAGGCAGGAGGTTTCGCACCATTACGAGTTCGCAACCAACGGGTTCGCACCCACCTGGTACGAGTAATGAGTTGACTGTTTAACATAATAAATGGATGATTGTAAAATTCACAGATGATATAATCGGCCTACACGCACGCAACTCAATAAGCAAACTCAATTGGAAATGGAAAACTTGACCGCCAAGGAAGAATACGGCAAGACCATTCAAGTTCTGCTTTGTACTGTCCATTCATCTGGAAAACATTCAATTCTTTATTCTGCTATAAACTTTTTCTTCTCCATTACAGCATTTCTAGGAAATGCGTTGATTCTAATTGCGTTGCACAAGGTGTCTTCCCTTCACCCGCCATCGAAACTCCTGTACCGCTGCCTCGCCATCACCGATCTCTTCGTTGGTCTTATTTCGGAACCAAGCACTGCTCTGTATTTCACTTTCTTGGAAACAGAACACTGGTTGAATTATTGTTTCCACTCCGCAGCCATTGCTACAGTCAGTTTTACAATTTTGTCTGCAGTATCTTTGCTAACAATGACCGCAATAAGCGTCGACCGACTTCTTGCTCTGTCGTTGAGGTTAAGATACAGACAAAGTGTAACTTTGTGGCGAGTTCGAGCGTTCGTTATCTCCTTTTGGATTATCAGTATCACGTTTGCCTCAATGTCGTTTTGGAAGTACACGATCCCGAAAAGTTATGGCTATACAGTGATATTGCTTTGTATTTTGACCTCAACCTTTTGTTACACAAAAATCTTCCTCACACTCCGCCATCATCAAACCGGAGTACAAGACCAGCTTCACCAAAGACAACCAAACGGAGAAGGAATTCCACTGAATATAGCACGATACAAGAATACAGTTTCTACTGCTGTGTGGGTGCAAGTGACACTAGTGGCTTGTTATCTGCCATACAGTATAGTTATAGCTATAATTACAATTCGCGGATCATCTCCACTAATGCATGTTATCTGGGCATTTACAGTGACTCTTATTTACGTAAACTCGACTTTGAACCCATTTCTTTACTGTTGGAAGATTAGAGAAATTAGACAAGAAGTCAAAAGTATCATCAGGCAGATTTTATGTTTGTAAAGATGCACTGACTCGTTTCGTTTTATAAAAACGTCGAATTTTGGAATTCAGGCTGAGCCGGGACTTGATCTTCTTATTTTTTGGCGACTTGAGGTCATTTTTGCCAATTGCAAACTGTGAAATCACCTTAAAATTGAAGAAAGCCTCAAAATAACAGTTTAATAAGGTAGAAAACACCAAAGAGGTGATAATAAACCAAACGGGAACAAGGATGGTTGAGGATGGAAAAGATTAAGACGGATTGCTAACGACGAACTTGACTGAAAAATTAGGCTTATGTTTTCAAAAAAAAAAAACGAGAATTGTTATGTACAAATTGAACCAAAATGGAAGGCTATCGAGTGTATAATATTTCCATCTTAAACTGCAGCGCGGCAACTGCAGACTGTCATTTTAAGATAGAAAATATTACTAGGCTTTGTAATTACCTCACGCTGGTTAACATCAGCCAATTAGGGTTGCAGGAGACATAAGTGATAGAGGTGCTCTCACTGGTTTTAGCTTTCGGAATTACGTTGTCTTTGGCTTAACTCGAAAGTTCGATTTTCATCAAAATGCGCCATACATTAAAATATCAATTTGCATAATATAACAATTATACATCTAGGTAGACCATAATTATTAATAGTGTTTTCATCAACGTTTCAAATGAACCGAATCTTGGCGGTCTATAGTGGCAACAACATGCCATGGATTTACTGACCACCTGAGATATATCCTGAGGGATATCTAACAAATTTATTTTGGAGCGGCCCAACTCATCATCTAGTCGTTGGGGCTGCGATACAGACACGTCGTAACTTTGAAGCGAGTTCGAGGATTACTAATTGCCTTTTGCCAATGCCGTTTTCAAAGTACACAATTTCAAACAGTCTTGAATCCCTCTTAATATTACTTTGTCTTTTGATATCTGCCTCTTGTTACTCGAAAATCTTCCTCATGCTCCGCCATCATCAAATTCAAGCACAAGAACATGTTCATCAAGGACAACCAGACGGAAAAGCAATTCCACTGAATATATAACACGATACAGAAAGACAATTTCTGCTGCTGTGTTGATACAAAAGACATTAATAGCTTGTTATCTACCATACAGTATAGTAACAACTTTAGTTACTGTTTACGGATCATCGCCAGTTCTTGATAACTTTTGGGAATTTACAGCAACTCTTGTTTGCGTTAACTCGTCTTTATTCTTTACTGCTACAAGATCAGAGAAGTGAGACAAGAAGTGAAGAGTACCATAAGACAGTTATTATTTTTGTCGAATTAGGTTTTTACGATTTCCTTCTCGATTTATATAAGACAAGAGGGAATTACAAAAAAAGAAAACGCTTTAATTTGTACATTTGTTGATCACGAGTTGAGTTTATTTGCTACACAATAAATAAATTGTGTCCATTTTATATACTGTCTGAAATAAAACGCGTAAAAACGAACATTTACAAACATAAAACCATGCACAAAGGGAGTTTATAGTAATGAGTTGCACAAGAAGGGAAAAGAAAAGCTGCAGTACGTTTAGCAGTTCCGGTATATTGATGAAGTACATTGTAGTCTTCATGATGACAGTTAGCTAATGCTATGCAATGCACCATGTAAATATTCTTCTTATATAGTTGCAATAAATAAACGGTAAAACAAGAAGTAATATTGTTTTAAGTTTAGTTTCCTTGTTTTGAGTTGAAATCACTTAACTTCGCTTGGCCGTTAGATTTACTTTGCCAAATTAATACTTCTGTGAAATCCTTTTCCTGCAACCGGAAGTAAGAAAATAATTCACTCTAACTAAAAAATAATAAAAAAAGTGTTTAACTGAAAAGTCATCCCTTCAACGCGGTGGTTTTTAGGAGGTATGATCATTTTAAAATATGACAGGTTCTTAGTTTTAAACAGGTGAATGGCGACTCAAAGCGTTTTATTCCACGAACTATGAAACAAAAATTAACATAGTTCATTTGGACTTTTCGTTATTAAAAAAAACGCATATGAACACTTCTGGTGTGGATAACTGGCAGTACTTTGGACGCTTTTGAATAAAACATTTCTTGCTTAATCAAATGTGTGCATCCATGGGTCTTTTCATAATGTATTAGCTTTCAATTGATGTGCTGCAAAATCCTTCAATAGTAGCAAAAAGGCCTTGTAAGAATGTTACCGTAGGAGATTAGAAAGTTTTAAAAGTTAAGCCGTTTCCAAACTACCACGAGAAAAAGAAACCATATGATGATGTTTTCAATGACGTATGCCACAAATCGAGCTGTTTTTAATTCAATGGTTGTCATGCACATGTATATCAGTCATGAGAGGAAACGACCTATATCAAAGTAGGAATAAACGAACTTGGAAAATATCTCGGAACCCGATACCGATATTCAATATTAGTTAATTTGCACAGGAATAACCTAAAATCAATTATTCCTGAGTAATGTTCGGTGAATCATGTTAAAAAAATTAACATTTCAAATGCAAAAAATAACAGACGATAAACATCTGGAATATTTGTACAATAGAATTTGACAGAGTAAACTTAAAAGTTGTGAAACTCATTTGCCTTTGCAAAGAATACCTGTTAAAGTCGGTAATAATAAATTAACTCTCCCTCTAATAAATGTACTACTACTGCAATGTTTCCAAAGAAAACTGGAAAAAGAATCATTACAACGAATGACGATATCTGAAAATTCGAACTTTGGGTATAAAATGCATGTCATTAATTACGCAGTGGTCATGGCAACGTCAAAAACGGCGGACAAACAGTTGTCACTATCAATATGTCCGGGAGAGGCCACTGAAGGTTTTAGCATCGTAGAGTAAATCTTCTTTTCAAAAATTTGAAACTCATGCCTCGAGCTCCCCCCCCTTTTCAGCTTGTAGCTAAGCTTGTTCTGATTTTTTTTGTGACGATTTACTTTACAATACTACTTCATTTAAGGGACTTAAAACGTCCCTTATTAAAATATAAATTTGCATAATAACCGCGATAACAATATTATAAGTAGACCATATTCATAGTGTTTTCATCAACGTTTCAAATGAACAAATCTTGGCGGTCTACGTATAGTGGAAACAGGATGCCATAGGTTTAATGACTACCATATATCTCCTGCATGTGGGATATATAACGAATTTATTTCGGATCAGCCCAACTCTTCATCTAGTTTCTATTTTGTATTTGCTCTGTTCCCAACAGCTGTTTGAACCTGTTTTACTAAAACATATAGTTATTGACTTTAAGTCATATAAAAACCCTCGCGCTTTTCTTATAACTATTAATTAAATAGTGAATGAGCTCGTCGCCAAATTCGCAGATAAGGTTCACACTGTCATAACACGCCGAGTTCATTTAACAATGGAAAACTCTTACAAAGAAATGTTTTGTACCACCATTTCTGGAAAGTATTGGCCTTATGTGTCGATTATTGATATTTTTATCGCCATCACTGCAATCCTGGGGAATACTCTGATCCTAGTTGCGTTGCACAAGGATACTTCCCTTCATCCGCCATCAAAACTTCTGTACCGCTGCCTCGCCATCACCGATCTCTTGGTTGGTGTAATTGAAGAACCGAGCTACACTGTCTATTTAATATCGTTAGGAAAAGAAACGGAACATTGGCTGGATCTTTGCTTTTACTCTCGAGCCATTTCTACCATCAGTTTTGCAATTTTATCTTCAGTGTCTTTGTTAACAATGACGGCAATAAGTGTAGACAGACTTCTCGCTCTGTTGTTGGGGATAAGGTACAGGCACGCTGTAAGTTTGAGACGAGTTCAAGCGTTAGTTATTTCCTTTTGGATTCTCGGCGTCGCTTATGCATCAATGTCGCACTACTGGACGCACACGATCGTGAAGCGTTATGGAAATGCGTTAATATTACTTTGTATTTTGGTCTCAGCCTTTTGCTACTTGAAAATCTTCCTCACACTCCGCCATCATCAAGCTGGAGTCCAAGACCAGCTTCATCAAGGACAACCGAACGGAGGAGCAGTTCCACTGAACATAGCACGATACAGAAAGACAGTTTCTACTGCTGTATGGGTACAAGTGACACTAGTGGCTTGTTATCTGCCATACAGCATAGTTACATTTATAGGTACTATTTACGGGACATCTCCATCTCTTGATGTCATTTGGGAGTTTACAGCAACTCTTGTTTGTGTTAACTCGTCTTTAAACCCGATTCTTTATTGCTACAAGATCAGAGCAGTGAGACAAGAAGTGAAGAGCACCATAAGGCAGCTTTTGTGTTTGTCAAATTAGCTTTTAAGATTTCATTCACCGTTTAAGTAAGACAAGAGAGAGAACCACTTTTTCACATGTGTTGATATCATGAGCTAAGTTTAACTTATTTGCTACACTACAAAAAGTGTCCATATGGTACTGTCCGAAATAAAACGCAACATAAACATATCATAAAACAATAATGCAATGAGTTGTGTATAGAGTTAAAAAAGAAAAGCTGTATATAGTATATAGTATTCTTGACATGCAGTAAGCATGTCATATGAATTGTTTCTTGTAAATATTCATCTTATATATAGCTTTGTGCCTGTCTTTGTACCAGTAAATCCTTGATGATAAGGATATATAGTTCTAGTTGAAATACAGTAATATAGACAGTATACTTTGCCAAATTAATAACTCTGTGAAATATTTCTTCTGCCACCGGGTGTTAGCTAACAAAAAAGTCATCCCTTTAACGCGGTCTTTTTAATGAGGAATTTAACTTGGGTATAATTATTTTAAAAAATATCTTGGACATTTTTTTAGTTCTGAACTACTGAGTGATTAGTGGCTCAAAGCGTTTCACTCCACGAGCAAAACAAAAATTGACATCGTTCACTAATAAAAAAAATGAACACAGTTAATTTGCATGTTTTATTATTAAAAATAAAAACACATATATAATGAACACACCTTGTGTGGATAACTGACAGTACTTTGGCCGCTTTTGAATGAATTATTTGTCGCTTAATCAAATGTGTGCATCCATGGGTCTTTTCATAATGTATTAACTTTCAATGAATGGCTCCCAAATCCTTGAACAGTGGCAAAAATTAAAGGCCTTGTAATATTAAATGTTGTGGTAGGAGCATTAGAAAGTTTTTTAAAACCGTTTCCAAACTACCACGAGAAAAAGAAACCATATGATAATGTTTTCAATGACATATCAGGCCACAAACGAGCTGTCTTCAATTGAATGGTTGTATGTATATCAGTTACGAGAGGAAAAGACCTACACCAAAGTAGGAAGAAGCGAACTCAGAAAATAACTCCGAACCCACAGTAATATCCTGAGTAATGTTCGGTGAATCATGTACAAAAATAGTTAACTTTTGAAAAGCAAAAATAGCAGGCGATAAACATCTGGAATATTTAAGTTGTTCGTATATTTGGTAAATTCAAAGATGGCGAATCCACAATTTGGTGATTACCGTCAGTTAACTGAACAGGCCACAGGTTAGGAACTTTTCCGCTGCTCCTCGGTCACAGAAGTCTCCCCAAAGTCATGTTTGAATAGGAGTGAATTTGTATATTATAGGTAATAGCGTGAGTTGCAGAGGTATTTTGTAATTATAATACCAACAAGAGTGATAATTGATATTTCAAAATTGTCCAAAATATCACGATCGTAGCTGATTCGCAGATGTTGAAGCTGCGTTTTTAATTTTTAAACGTTTATAAGAAAATAAGTGCTCACTTTTGTCCACGTGTCTGCCATCTTTTTTTCTTTTTCTTTTCAGTTTCGTTTGAAAATGGCAATTTTTTCACTGCCATTTTCTAAGATATTTCACAATTTTAATCAAATTTCAGAAATATCAGCCTGTATTATAAGTCAAAGAAACCGTGGAATTTTATTTTTGTTTTTGGATTGTTCGCGAAATGAGCAGCTGCCGTGTCTTGGCG
Organism: Desmophyllum pertusum; assembly: GCA_029204205.1. Lineage (NCBI taxonomy): Eukaryota > Metazoa > Cnidaria > Anthozoa > Scleractinia > Caryophylliidae > Desmophyllum > Desmophyllum pertusum. Next base: position 819,459 of record MU827804.1, read on the forward strand.
CTGAGATTGGCTTCCTCTTCCGTTGCACATGCAGTACATCAAACAAATAGCTAAGGGTCTCCACCGACTAGAGAGATAGTTGTCGATCATAAAAAGTTGTCGATAACAAAAAAGCCAGTGTGTGAAGCTAGTCATCGATAACGAAGGGCATTAGTTATCGACAACTAGCCTCACACACTGGCTTTTTTGTTAACGACGACTTTTTATGATCGACTACTAAATAGTTGTCAACAACTATCTCTCTAGTCTGTGGAGGCCCTTATTCTTCACAATATATTTGTTTTCCGTTAATTAATGTGGCAATGTTTTGTTTTAGAAATGTCAGCCAAATTGCACAGAATCTGGTCCTTTCCAAACTGTCCATAGTATCATCATAGAATATGGCCAGTGACTTGATATCGTAGACTAACAAAATAGAGTAAAAAGAGATTCAGATTGGCTGATGACTCATACAGTGGCGGATATAGGGGGAGGGTCGGGAGGAGGGGGGTCTGGACCCCCTATCAGACCTTAGGGGTTTTTTGTTTTCTCTATTATACATAGCAAAACCAGGAGTAAAACCATCTCCAGAATCCACCAAAATGAACTTTTCAGAGCCTAAAATATCAACGTTTTCTGTGGAAGGCCCCCCCAAACCCCCCTTCGCGCCTTTACTACTGCCGTCTTCTTCCGAAAAGTTTCCTTCAATCTACTTCACATTTTCGGGAAAACCCTAGGACCCCCCCTATCAAAACATCCTGGATCCGCCTCTGTCATACGTGCGGTAATTCCAAATATGTTTTCTTACAATACTTGCAGTTGCAGTCTAAGATGCTCAGTGGAAATTTTATATTTCAGTAGATAGCCTGTTGTGTGTTAGGCGCCGATAACGTAATTTTTCTTCTGGGCCTGCTAACAGTCTGTCCACGCGAATAACCGTCAGCGTTAACAAAGTCACGGTGCACAAAATTGTGTCCCAAAATAAACGTAAAGACTCAGCCAGTGGTTTTGTTCTCTTTCTATTCCGATTTCCTACAATTCAAACTAGGAACTTTAATAGTATATCCGTTATTCCTCCATAATAAAAAAAATAAATAAAAAGGACCGCGCTGAAGGGATGACTTTTCCAGTTTTGTTTTAATTTGAATTCCTTGGCCATGTAAATCGAACAACGAGATTAATTTAAGTGACGTACATGACTACACTGAACTCGAAACAAGGAAACATAACTACGTAAAATAAAAAAAAATAAAAAATATATTATAATAATTCAAAAATATGAACCGAAAAGTTCATGAGTTGCGTGTCACTTAAAGATCTCATTAAAGATAAATAAATGTTAGGTTGCATTAAATGAAAGTGTCAAAATATAAGTTAAAATTCCAGATGTTTAGGGCTTAGTCATTCATCAGTGGATGCTCGTTTGTTAATATTTAAATTAGTCTTACTAAGTCTTTGGCTGTTTATTCAGAATTGCAATTAAAACTGTAGGAATATTTACATTGAACTGCCATTGCAACTTTATATTTACAAATGAACTATCTTTACACGAATACTCTACTTATCGGCGAAGAGCTAAACACAGCTTTTCTCTTTGTAGACTTCCTTACTTTTTATGTTTGTTCCTTGATTGTATTTCCTCTCCTTTTGCACGTTTTATTTCAGATAGAACCGTCCTGACACAATTTAATCAAACTCAGCTGATGATATTTATAAACGTTCTCTTTTGTCTACCGAACGGAATCCTGAAAACTTAATTCGACAAACATAATAACTGTCTTATGGTGCTCTTTACTTCTTGTCTCACTTCTCTGATCTTGTAGCAATAAAGAATCGGGTTTAAAGACGAGTTAACGCAAACAAGAGTTGCTGTAATTGCCCAAAAGTTATCAAGAACTGGCGACGATCCGTAAACAGTAACTAAAGCTATAACTATACTGTATGGCAGATAACAAACCACTAATGTCAATTGTACCCAAACAGCAGCAGAAATTGTCTTTCTGTATCGTGCTATATTCAGTGGAATTGCTTCTCCGTTTGGTTGTTCTTGGTTAATATGTTCTTGTGCTTCAATTTGATGATGGCGGAGTATGAGGAAGATCTTCGAGTAACAATAGGCAGAGATTAAAAGGCAAAGTAATATTAAGGTATAACTAAACGTTTTCGCAATTGTGTACTTGAAAAAGGTCATCGAGGCAAAAACTACACTAAGAATCCAAAAGGCAATTACTAACGCTCGAACTCGCTTCAAAGTTACAACTTGCCTGTATCTTAGCCCCAATTTCAGAGCGAGAAGTCTATCCCCACTTATTGCGGCCATTGTCAGCGAAGACACTGCCGATAAAATTGTAAAACTGACAGTGGCAATGGCTGCGGAGTAAAAACAAAGATTCAGCCAGTGTTCCGTTTCATTTCCTGAAAATGATATTAAATGGACAGCGAAGCTTGGTTGTGTAATCAGACCAACTAAGAGATCGGTGATGGCGAGGCAGCGGTACAGGAGTTTTGATGGCGGGTGAAGGGAGGACTCCTTGTGCAACGCAACTAGGATCAAAGTATTCCCCAGGATTGCAGTAATGGCGATAAAAATATATATAATCGACACATAAGGCCAATATTTTCCAGATTGGCCTGTGCAAAACAGAGCTTGAATGGTCTTCTCGTCTTCCATCGTCAACTGAGCTTGGCGTGTTGCGACAGTGTCTCGGTGAATAGCTGGTGATATGTTATATAATAGCTAACTTAAAATGACGTATGTCATGACCAGTCAATTAAAATGAAGTTGAAACAGCTGTCAAAACAAAGCTTACCCAAATGGAGACTAGATGGAGAACGATGAGGCTACGAAATGATTCGTTATCCCACTCACTCTGGAGATATCTGGCAGTGAGTTAATAGCCTGTTTCCACTCTTCGGAGCGCCAATATTTGTTCATTTGAACACCATATATTGTCTACTGATAATTATTATAGCGGTTATTATTCAAATTGTGCTTTTGGTCTATGACGCATTTTAACGAAATAGAACTTTCGAGAAAAAAGGCCAAAAAAGACATTTGGAAAGCTAAAACCAGTGAGAACACTTCTATCACTGCTGTAATTCTAATTGTCTGATGTCGAACTTGCGTGCGGTAATTGCAAACATAATGTTTCCTTACAATGCCAGACTGCAGTTGAAAGTGCAGATTAAGATGATTTTGAAATATTATACTGCTAGATAGCCTGAGTGTTGTGTCCTGTGAGAGTTAACGTTATGTTTTTCTGACTCCATCTTATGCTAAATCCCAGGCTTCCACCTGCCATTTGTGCGCGGCATTGTGAAAACAATAACTAGTCGCACACAGCTAACACGACGTTTATATCAAAAATAAAATTGAATGGAATTGACTTAGCATTTAGAGGTAATTGAAATCCCCTAGGTTAAATTGTAAAGACAAGGTACAGTGACAAATGGAAATATGGACAATTTACTGCCATCCATTTTGTTCAATTTATCAGCATAACAATGAAAGTTCGTTTTCACAGATCTGCGCACAGTAAGAAAGAAACGTATCAAGATGAAAAAATAATCTATATTTCCCCCTACGTTATGCATATGAAAGCGTGTACCCGAGTATCAGCGAGAGTTTCTTTATTATTTTTATTTTTATGATCTACACTAAAACGATTGAAAACGGCATCCGGTCTCCGCTTTCTTCCACGCGCACGATAAACGACGGGTATTCAAAACTGTGTGTTTTGAAATTTGTACCATTCTATGCAAGTACGAGATTGAGCTATGAGAAGAAAGTAAATGTACAGGAGTGAAAGTAGGCAATAAGTGAACGCAAAACATAGCTTTTGAAATATATAAGGATGGGATAAATTAACTTGTTGACTCCGAAAATGAAAGTATCATGTTACGTGCGTTAGAGGAAAACTGACAAAACTATCGTGTTACATGGGTTTCGACCGCCAAGGAAGGATATCGATACGGCAAGACCATTCAAGTTCTGCTTTGTACTGTCCATTCATCTGGAAAACATTCAATTCTTTATTCTGCTATAAACTTTTTCTTCTCCATTACAGCATTTCTAGGAAATGCGTTGATTCTAATTGCGTTGCACAAGGTGTCTTCCCTTCATCCGCCATCGAAACTCCTGTACCGCTGCCTCGCCATCACAGATCTCTTCGTTGGTCTTATTTCGGAACCAAGCACTGCTCTGTATTTCACGTTCTTGGAAACAAATCACTGGTTGAATTATTGTTTCCACTCCGCAGCCATTGCTACAGTCAGTTTTACAATTTTGTCTGCAGTATCTTTGCTAACAATGACCGCAATAAGCGTCGACCGACTTCTTGCTCTGTCGTTGAGGTTAAGATACAGACAAAGTGTAACTTTGTGGCGAGTTCGAGCGTTCGTTATCTCCTTTTGGATTATCAGTATCACGTTTGCCTCAATGTCGTTTTGGAAGTACACGATCCCGAAAAGTTATGGCTATACAGTGATATTGTCAATATTGCTTTGTATTTTGACCTCAACCTTTTGTTACACAAAAATCTCCTCACACTTCGCCATCATCAAACCGGAGTACAAGACCAGCTTCACCAAAGACAACCGAACGGAGAAGGAATTCCACTGAATATAGCACGATACAAGAATACAGTTTCCACTGCTGTGTGGGTGCAAGTGACACTAGTGGCTTGTTATCTGCCATACAGTATAGTTATAGCTATAATTACAATTCGCGGATCATCTCCACTAATGCATGTTATCTGGGCATTTACAGTGACTCTTATTTACGTAAACTCGACTTTGAACCCATTTCTTTACTGTTGGAAGATTAGAGAAATTAGACAAGAAGTCAAAAGTATCATCAGGCAGATTTTATGTTTGTAAAGATGCACTGACTCGTTTCGTTTTATAAAAACGTCGAATTTTGGAGTTCAGGCTGAGCCGGGACTCGATCTTCTTATTTTTTGGCGACTTGAGGTCATTTTTGCCAATTGCAAACTGTGAAATCAACTTAAAATTGAAGACAGCCTCAAAATAACTGTTTAATAAGGTAGAAAAACACCAAAGAGGTGATAATAAACCAAACGGGAACAAGGATGGTTGAGGATGGAGAAGATTAAGACGGATTGCTAACGACGAACTTGACTGAAAAATTAGGCTTATGTTTTCAAAAAAAAAAAGAGAATTGTTATGTACAAATTGAACCAAAATGGAAGGCTATCGAGTGTATAATATTTCCATCTTAAAAACTGCAGCGCGGCAACTGCAGACTGTCATTTTAAGATATAAAATATTACTAGGCTTTGTAATTACCTCACGCTGGTTAACATCAGCCAGTTAGGGTTGCAGGAGACATAAGTGATAGAGGTGCTCTCACTGTTTTTTAGCTTTCGGAATTACGTTGTCTTTGGCTTAACTCGAAAGTTCGATTTTCATCAAAATGCGCCATACATTAAAATATCAATTTGCATAATATAACAATTATACATCTAGGTAGACCATAATTATTAATAGTGTTTTCATCAACGTTTCAAATGAACCGAATCTTGGCGGTCTATAGTGGCAACAGCATGCTATGGATTTACTGACCACCTGAGATATATCCTGAGGGATATCTAACAAATTTATTTTGGAGCGGCCCAACTCATCATCTAGTCGTTGGGGCTGCGATACAGACACGTCGTAACTTTGAAGCGAGTTCGAGGATTACTAATTGCCTTTTGCCAATTCCGTTTTCAAAGTACACAATTTCAAGCAGTCTTGAATCCCCCTTAATATTACTTTGTCTTTTGATATCTGCCTCTTGTTACTCGAAAATCTTCCTCATGCTCCGCCATCATCAAATTCAAGCACAAGAACATGTTCACCAAGGACAACCAGACGGAAAAGCAATTCCACTGAATATATAGCACGATACAGAAAGACAATTTCTGCTGCTGTGTGGATACAAAAGACATTAGTTAGTAGCTTGTTATCTACCATACAGTATAGTAACAACTTTAGTTACTGTTTACGGATCATCGCCAGTTCTTGATAACTTTTTGGAATTTACAGCAACTCTTGTTTGCGTTAACTCGTCTTTAAACCCGATTCTTTACTGCTACAAGATCAGAGAAGTGAGACAAGAAGTGAAGAGTACCATAAGACAGTTATTATGTTTGTCGAATTAGGTTTTTATGATTTCCTTCTCGATTTATATAAGACAAGAGGGAATTACAAAAAAAGAAAACGCTTTAATTTGTACATTTGTTGATCACGAGTTGAGTTTATTTGCTACACAATAAATAAATTGTGTCCATTTTATATACTGTCTGAATTAAAACGCGTAAAAACGAACAATTACAAACATAAAACCATGCACAAAGGAAGTTTATAGTAATGAGTTGCACAAGAAGGGAAAAGAAAAGCTGCAGTACGTTTAGCAGTTCCGGTATATTGATGAAGTACATTGTAGTCTTCATGATGACAGTTAGCTAATGCTATGCAATGCACCATGTAAATATTCTTCTTATATAGTTGCAATAAATAAACGGTAAAACAAGAAGTAATATTGTTTTTAGTTTAGTTTCCTTGTTTTGAGTTGAAATCACTTAACTTCGCTTGGCCGTTAGATTTACTTTGCCAAATTAATACTTCTGTGAAATCCTTTTCCTGCGACCGGAAGTAAGAAAATAATTCACTCTAACTAAAAAATAAAAAATAAAAAAGTGTTTAACTGAAAAGTCATCCCTTCAACGCGGTGGTTTTTAGGAGGTATGATCATTTTAAAATATGACAGGTTCTTAGTTTTAAACAGGTGAATGGCGGCTCAAAGCGTTTTATTCCACGAACTATGAAACAAAAATAAAAATTTGGACTTTTCGTTATTAAAAAAAAACGCATATGAACACATCTGGTGTGGATAACTGGCAGTACTTTGGACGCTTTTGAATAAAACATTTCTTGCTTAATCAAATGTGTGCATCCATGGGTCTTTTCATAATGTATTAGCTTTCAATTGATGTGCTGCAAAATCCTTCAATAGTAGCAAAAAGGCCTTGTAAGAATGTTACCGTAGGAGATTAGAAAGTTTTAAAAGTTAAGCCGTTTCCAAACTACCACGAGAAAAAGAAACCATATGATGATGTTTTCAATGACGTATGCCACAAATCGAGCTGTTTTAATTCAATGGTTGTCATGCACATGTATATCAGTCATGAGAGGAAACGACCTATATCAAAGTAGGAATAAACGAACTTGGAAAATATCTCGGAACCCGATACCGATATTCAATATTAGTTCATTTGCACAGGAATAACCTAAAATCACTAATTCCTGAGTAACGTTCGGTGAATCATATAAAAAATAAAATAATAAATTTCCAAATGCAAAAATAACAGACGATAAACATCTGGAATATTTGTACAATAGAATTTGACAGAGTAAACTTAAAAGTTGTGAAACTCATTTGCCTTTGCAAAGAATACCTGTTAAAGTTGGTAATAATAAACTAACTCTCACTCTAATGAATGTATACTAATACTGCAATGTTGCCAAAGAAAACTGGAAAAAAAATTATTAAAACGAATGACGATATCTGAAAATTCGAAATTTGGGTATAAAATGCATGTCATTAATTACGCGGTAGTCATGGCAACGTCAAAAACGGCGGACAAACAGTTGTCACTACCAATATGTCCGGGAGAGGCTACTGAAGGTTTTAGCATCCTAGAGTAAATCTTATTTTCAAAAATTTGAAAAAAACTCATGCCTGACCCTTTCAGCTTGTAGCTAAGCTTTTTCTGATTTTTTTTGTGACGATTTACTTTACAATAATACGTCATTTAAGGGACTTCCGCAAAACGTTCCTTATTAAAATATAAATTTGCATAATAACCGCGATAGCAATATTATAAGTAGACCATATTGATAGTGTTTTCATTAAAGTTTCAAATAAACTTATCTTGGCGGTCTATAGTGGAGTCTATAGTGAAAACAGGATGCCATAGATTTACTGACTACCATATATCTCCTGCATGTGGGATATATGACAAATTTATTTCGGATCAGCCCAACTCATCATCTAGTTTCTATTTTGAACAGCTGTTTGAACCTGTTTTACTAAAACATATAGTTTTTGACTTTAAGTCATATAAAAACCCCCGCGCTTTTCTATTAAATAGTGAATGAGCTCGTCGCCAAATTCGCAGATAAGGTTCACAAAGCCACAACTCGCCGAGCTCATTTGACAATGGGAAACTCTACCATGGAAGAAGACGATATGACCTTTTTAGCTCGGATTTGCACAGTCAATTCTGGAGAGCACTGGTCTTATGTGTCGATTATAGAGATTTTTGTCGCCATTACTGCAATCCTGGGGAATACTCTGATCCTAATTGCGTTGCACAAGGATACCTCCCTTCATCCGCCATCAAAACTCCAGACCTGTACCGCTGTCTCGCCATCACCGATCTATTAGTTGGTCTAATTGCAGAACCGAGCTATGCTGTCTATTTAATATCGTTAGGAAAAGAAACGGAACATGGACTGAATCTTTGCTTTTACTCTGCAGCCATTTTTATCATCAGTTTTGCAAGTTTGACTTCAGTGTCTTTGCTAACAATGACGGCAATAAGTGTGGACAGACTTCTCGCTCTGTTGTTGAGGATAAGGTACAGGCACGCTGTAAGTTTGAGACGAGTTCAAGTGTTAGTTACCTCCTTTTGGATTATCGGCGTCGCTTATGCATCAATGTCGCACTACTGGAAGTACACGATCGTGAAACGTTATGGGAATGCGTTAATATTACTTTGTATTTTGGTCTCAGCCTTTTGCTACTTGAAAATCTTCCTCACACTCCGCCATCATCAAGCTGGAGTCCAAGACCAGCTTCACCAAGGACAACCGAACGGAGGAGCAGTTCCACTGAACATAGCACGATACAGAAAGACAGTTTCTACTGCTGTATGGGTACAAGTGACACTAGTGGCTTGTTATCTTCCATACAGCATAGTTACATTTATAGGTACTGTGTACGGGACATTTCCATCTCTTGATGTCATTTGGGAGTTTACAGCAACTCTTGTTTGCGTTAACTCGTCTTTAAACCCGATTCTTTATTGCTACAAGATCAGAGCAGTGAGACAAGAAGTGAAGAGCACCATAAGGCAGCTTTTGTGTTTGTCAAATTAGCTTTTAAGATTTCATTATTTAAGTAAGACAAGAGAGAGAACCACTTTTTCACATGTGTTGATATCATGAGCTAAGTTTATTTGCTGCACTACAAATAGTGTCCATATGGTACTGTCCGAAATAAAACGCAACATAAACATAACATAAAACAATAATGCAATGAGTTGTGTATAGAGTTAAAAAAGAAAAGCTGTATATAGTATATAGTATTCTTGACATGTAGTAAGCATGTCATATGAACTGTTTCTTGTAAATATTCATCTTATATATAGCTTTGTGCCTGTCTTTGTACCAGTAAATCCTTGATGATAAGGATGTATAGTTCTAGTTGAAATACAGTAATATAGACAGAACAAGAAGTAAGATTATTTCAAGTTTAGTTTCCTTCACGAGCTGTAGTCACTTAACTTCACTTGGAAGTTAAATTTATACTTTGCCAAATTAATAACTCTGTGAAATATTTCTTCTGCCACCGGGTGTTAGCAAACAAAAAAGTCATCCCTTTAACACGGTCTTTTTAATGAGGAATTTAACTTGGGTATAATTATTTAAAACAATATCTTGGACATTTTTTTAGTTCTGAACTACTGAGTGATTAGTGGCTCAAAGAGTTTCACTCCACGAGCAAAAGAAAAATTGACATCGTTCACTAATAAAAAAAATGAACACAGTTAATTTGCATGTTTTATTATTAAAAATAAAAACACATATATAATGAACACACCTTGTGTGGATAACTGACAGTACTTTGGCCGCTTTTGAATGAATTATTTGTCGCTTAATCAAATGTGTGCATCCATGGGTCTTTTCATAATGTATTAACTTTCAATTAATGGCTCCCAAATCCTTGAACAGTGGCAAAGAGGCCTTGTAATATTAAATGTTGTCGTAGGAGCATTAGAAAGTTTTTTAAACCGTTTCCAAACTACCACGAGAAAAAGAAACCATATGATAATGTTTTCAATGACATATCAGGCCACAAATCGAGCTGTCTTCAATTGAATGGTTGTATGTATATCAGTTACGAGAGGAAAATACCTACACCAAAGTAGGAAGAAGCGAACTCAGAAAATAACTCCGAACCCACAGTAATACTAATATCACTTATTCCTGAGTAATGTTCGGTGAATCATGTACAAAAATAGTTAACTTTTGAAAAGCAAAAATAGCAGGCGATAAACATCTGGAATATTTAAGTTGTTCGTATATTTGGTAAATTCAAAGATGGCGAATCCACAATTTGGTGATTACTTACTTACTTACTTACCGTCAGTTAACTGAACAGGCCACAGGTTAGGAACTTTTCCGCTGCTCCTCGGTCACAGAAAACTCCCCAAAGTCATGTTTGAATAGGAGTGAATTTGTATATTATAGGTAATAGCGTGAGTTGCAGTGGTATTTTGTAATTATAATACCAACAAGCTGTGATAATTGATATTTCAAAATTGTCCAAAATATCACGATCGTAGCTGATTCGCAGATGTTGAAGCTGCGTTTTTAATTTTTAAACGTTTATAAGAAAATAAGTGCTCACTTTTGTCCACATGTGTCTGCCATCTTTTTTTCTTTTTCTTTTCGGTTTGTTTTGAAAATGGCAATTTTTACACTGCCATTTTCTAAGATATTTCACAATTTTAATCAAATTTCAGAAATATCAGCCTGTATTATAAGTCAAAGTCGAATTTTATTTTTGTTTTTGGATTGTTTTGTGGAAGCCAGTACGCGAAATGAGCAGCTGCCGTGTCTTGGCGCTGAGATTGGCTTCCTCTTCCGTTGCACATGCAGTACATCAAACAAATAGCTAAGGGTCTCCACAGACTAGAGAGATAGTTGTCGATAACTATTTAGTTGTCGATCATAAAAAGTTGTCGATAACAAAAAAGCCAGTGTGTGAAGCTAGTTATCGATAACGAAGGGCCTTAGTTATCGACAACTAGCCTCACACACTGGCTTTTTTGTTATCGACGACTTTTTATGATCGACAACTAAATAGTTGTCGACAACTATCTCTCTAGTCTGTGGAGGCCCTTATTCTTCACAATATATTTGTTTTCCGTTAATTAATGTGGCAATGTTTTGTTTTAGAAATGTCAGCCAAATTGCACAGAATCTGGTCCTTTCCAAACTGTCCATAGTATCATCATAGAATATGGCCAGTGACTTGATATCGTAGACTAACAAAATAGAGTAAAAAGAGATTCAGATTGGCTGATGACTCATACAGTGGCGGATACAGGGGGAGGGTCCGGAAGGGGGGGGGGGGGGGGGGGGTGTGTCCGGACCCCCTATCAGACCTTAGGGGTTTTTTGTTTTCTCTATTATACATAGCAAAACCAGGAGTAAAACCATCTCCAGAATCCACCAAAATAAACTTTTCAGAGCCTAAAATATCAACGTTTTCTGTGGAAGGCCCCCCCCCCCCCCCAAACCCCCCTTCGCGCCTTTACTACTGCCGTCTACTTCCGAAAAGTTTCCTTCAATCTACTTCACATTTTCGGGAAAACCCTAGGACCCCCCCTATCAAAACATCCTGGATCCGCCTCTGTCATACGTGCGGTAATTCCAAATATGTTTTCTTACAATACTTGCAGTTGCAGTCTAAGATGCTCAGTGGAAATTTTATATTTCAGTAGATAGCCTGTTGTGTGTTAGGCGCCGATAACGTAATTTTTCTTCTGGGCCTGCTAACAGTCTGTCCACGCGAATAACCGTCAGCGTTAACAAAGTCACGGTGCACAAAATTGTGTCCCAGAGTAAACGTAAAGACTCAGCCAGTGGTTTTGTTCTCTTTCTATTCTGATTTCCTACAATTCAAACTAGGAACTTTAATAGTATATCCGTTATTCCTCCATAATAAAAAAATAAATAAAAAGGACCGCGCTGAAGGGATGACTTTTCCAGTTTTGTTTTAATTTGAATTCCTTGGCCATGTAAATCGAACAGCGAGGTTAACTTAAGTGACTACACTGAACTCGAAACAAGGAAACATAACTACGTAAAATAAAATAAAATATATATTATAATAATTCAAAAATATGAACCGAAACGTTCATGATCTGCGTGGCACTTTGTCAAAGATCTCATTAAAGATAAATAAATGTTAGGTTGCATTAAATGAAAGTGTCAAAATATAAGTTAAAATTCCAGATGTTTAGGGCTTAGTCATTCATCAGTGGATGCTCGTTTGTTAATATTTAAATTAGTCTTACTAAGTCTTTGGCTGTTTATTCAGAATTGCAATTAAAACTGTAGGAATATTTACATTGAACTGCCTTTGCAACTTTATATTTACAAATGAACTATCTTGACACGAAGACTCTACTTATCGGCGAAGAGCTAAACACAGCTTTTCTCTTTGTAGACTTCCTTACTTTTTATGTTTGTTCCTTGATTGTATTTCCTCTCCTTTTGCACGTTTTATTTCAGATAGAACCGTCCTGACACAATTTAATCAAACTCAGCTGATGATATTTATAAACGTTCTCTTTTGTCTACCGAACGGAATCCTGAAAACTTAATTCGACAAACATAATAACTGTCTTATGGTGCTCTTTACTTCTTGTCTCACTTCTCTGATCTTGTAGCAATACAGAATCGGGTTTAAAGACGAGTTAACGCAAACAAGAGTTGCTGTAATTGCCCAAAAGTTATCAAGAACTGGCGACGATCCGTAAACAGTAACTAAAGCTATAACTATACTGTATGGCAGATAACAAACCACTAATGTCAATTGTACCCAAACAGCAGCAGAAATTGTCTTTCTGTATCGTGCTATATTCAGTGGAATTGCTTCTCCGTTTGGTTGTTCTTGGTTATTATGTTCTTGTGCTTCAATTTGATGATGGCGGAGTATGAGGAAGATCTTTGAGTAACAATAGGCAGACATTAAAAGGCAAAGTAATATTAAGGTATAACTAAACGTTTTCGCAATTGTGTACTTGAAAAAGGTCATCGAGGCAAAAACTACACTAAGAATCCAAAAGGCAATTACTAACGCTCGAACTCGCTTCAAAGTTACAACTTGCCTGTATCTTAGCCCCAATTTCAGAGCGAGAAGTCTATCCCCACTTATTGCGGCCATTGTCAGCGAAGACACTGCCGATAAAATTGTAAAACTGACAGTGGCAATGGCTGCGGAGTAAAAACAAAGATTCAGCCAGTGTTCCGTTTCATTTCCTGAAAATGATATTAAATGGACAGCGAAGCTTGGTTGTGTAATCAGACCAACTAAGAGATCGGTGATGGCGAGGCAGCGGTACAGGAGTTTTGATGGCGGGTGAAGGGAGGACTCCTTGTGCAACGCAACTAGGATCAAAGTATTCCCCAGGATTGCAGTAATGGCGATAAAAATATATATAATCGACACATAAGGCCAATACTTTCCAGATTGGCCTGTGCAAAACAGAGCTTGAATGGTCTTCTCGTCTTCCATCGTCAACTGAGCTTGGCGTGTTGCGACAGTGTCTCGGTGAATAGCTCGTGATATGTTATATAATAGCTAACTTAAAATGACGTATGTCATGACCAGTCAATTAAAATGAAGTTGAAACAGCTGTCAAAACAAAGCTTACCCAAATAGATGGAGAACGATGAGGCTACGAAATGATTCGTTATCCCACTCACTCTGGAGATATCTGGCAGTGAGTTAATAGCCTGTTTCCACTCTTCGGAGCCCCAATATTTGTTCATTTGAACACCATATATTGTCTACTGATAATTATTATAGCGGTTATTATTCAAATTGTGCTTTTGGTCTATGACGCATTTTGACGAAATAGAACTTTCGAGAAAAAAGGCCAAAAAAGACATTTGGAAAGCTAAAACCAGTGAGAACACTTCTATCACTGCTGTAATTCTAATTGTCTGATGTCGAACTTGCGTGCGGTAATTGCAAACATAATGTTTCCTTACAATGCCAGACTGCAGTTGCAAGTGCAGATTAAGATGATTTTGAAATATTATACCGCTAGATAGCCTGAGTGTTGTGTCCTGTGAGAGTTAACGTTATGTTTTTCAGACTCCATCTTATGCTAAATCCCGGGCTTTCACCTGCCATTTGTGCGCGGCATTGTGAAAACAATAACTAGTCGCACACAGCTAACACGACGTTTATATCAACAATAAAATTTAATGGAATTGACTTAGCATTTAGAGGTAATTGAAATCCCCTAGGTTAAATTGTAAAGACAAGGTACAGTGACAAATGGAAATATGGACAATTTACTGCCATCCATTTTGTTCAATTTATCAGCATAACAATGAAAGTTCGTTTTCACAGATCTGCGCACAGTAAGAAAGAAACGTATCAAGATGAAAAAATAATCTATATTTCCCCCTACGTTATGCATATGAATGCGTGTACCCGAGTACCAGCGATAGTTTCTTTATTATTTTTATTTTTATGATCTACACTAAAACGATTGAAAACGGCATCCGGTCTCCGCTTTCTTCCACGCGCACGATAAACGACGGGTATATTCAAAACTGTGTGTTTTGAAATTTGTACCATTCTATGCAAGTACGAGATTGAGCTATGAGAAGAAAGTAAATGTACAGGAGTGAAAGTAGGCAATAAGTGAACGCAAAACATAGCTTTTGAAATATATAAGGATGGGATAAATTAACTTGTTGACTCCGAAAATGAAAGTATCATGTTACGTGCGTTAGAGGAAAAACTGACAAAACTATCGTGTTACATGGGTTTCGGAAGATTAACAAAAGTATCATGTTACATAGGTTTCCCTCCCCTGGTGCTGTGTCTTGTCGTGGCGGGGAGGCTTGAGTGCTCTTGCGACCCCCAGAGCTATGCCGGCGGGAGTTTGAAGGGGAAAGTGTTTAACTGAAAACGAAATAAACTGAAATAATGTAATCATAGGAGTTATTCGAATGATATATTAGAATTGCAACCTGAACAAGAATATACAGAAAGAACGTTAACGGCCGAAGGCAACTTCGTTGGAATGCATATTACATTCGAAAATTTATATTTGAATCTATCCGTTTATAACACCCTGCTGGCAATGCAGTTTCCTTTTCTAACCACCTATTTCAGTTTTGTTCTTATAAATTTTGGAAAAACACCAACATTCACAATGAGCCGTTCTAGACTCTAGATTCTTAATTGTGCATATATATTTTGTACATTGTTATTTTTTTAAGCAGGGCCATCTCAATACCAGCCTTTGAGCAGAATGGGATACCCTGTAGAAATAAACTTTTTACTTGACTTTTCTCTACTAATTTGAAAAACACAATAACGGTCTAATTATGTTCTTTACTGCGTTTCGCACTTCTCTGATCTTCCAACAATAAAGAAACGGGTTCAACGACGAGTTTAAGTAAACAAGCGTTACTGTACACACCCAAATGACATGAAGTAATGGAAAGGATCCATTAATAGTAACATAAGCTATAACTATACTGTATGGGAGATAGCAAGCTACTAAAGTCAAAATAACCCATATTGCAATGGAAACTGTCTTTTTGTATCGTGCTATGTTCAGTGCATTTCCTCCTCCGTTCGGTTGTCCTTGATGAACATGGTCTTGTACTTCTGTTTGATGTTGGCGGAGTGTAAGGAAGATTTTCGAGTAACAAAAGGCTGAGACCAAAGGGCAAAGTATTTTTAAGGCATAACCATAGCTTTTCGCGATGGTAAAGTTCCATAGCATAACTATGGCAAAAGCAATGCTGGGGGGCCAGAAACAGACAAGTAACGCTCTAACTCGACACAAAGTTACAACTTGTCGGTATCTCAACCCCAACAACAGAGCGAGAAGTCTGTCCACACTTATTGCGGTCATTGTTAGCAAAGACACTGAAGTCAAAATTGTAAAACTGATTGCAGCAACGGTTACAGAGTACATACATAAATCCATCCAGCGGTCCGCTTCTATCCCCAACATCGTAAAATACACAGCAGCGGCTGGTCCCGAAATAAGACCAACTAAAAGATCAGTGATGGCGAGGCAGCTGTAGAGCAGTTTAGATGGCGGATGAAGCGAAGGCTCTCTGTGCAATGCAACTAGGATGACTGCGTTTTCAAAAAATGCGGTGATGGAGAGAAAATAATGTGTTGTGGCGAAGAAAAGCATGTGCTTTCCAGTTGAACTGACTGTGCAAAGCAGAACCTGTATGGTCTTGGTAGAGTTTGCCATTTCCAATTGAGCTCTGTGCGTTATCAGAGGCGAAAGTCGTCTGCGACTTTGACCACTGACTCATTGTAAGTCCCCATATAGCTAAGTAAAGAAAGTGGGTTTTAGGTTGTACATGATGCATGTCAGAATACAATTACCCCAATGGGTATTAAGTTACCAATACACCAATGGGTATTGGTAACTCAAGGTTATCATGGAACTTGCATGCAGTTGTCCTTTGGAAAAAAGTTCAGTTTTTACGACAACCACGATAACGATAATCAATGTACCCCGGTACAAACGACCGTTACAACCGACCCGCGTTTAAATTCCCATCACTATATAGCTACACGGAAGCGAGTTGTGCTTTTTAGACTGGAAGTAAGTTTTTAGAGGCAGTTGGAAGATAAATTTGGCTCTGAATCTAATCACATGTCACCATGAGTAAACATGATGTCGAGAAATTTAAATAACTTTTTTTTAATTAAGACCGGCTTTATTGAATTTTTAGAAGTAAGCAACTGGGGTTCTTCACTAACAAAACACGGAATTTTTATCACCACATTTTTTGCGAGGAAACCGACGGTTAAATAGATTACCCTGTGACCCCATATATTTACCGACAAAACTTGTCATAGATGATAAATAACTTCCACTTTACGAAGCAGCATTGAATTATGCGTATCTCAGTTTCGGAACAAAAAAATGCCGGAAAAAATATGTAGTCGTCCATAGAAATATAGAATCACACACTTGAATGGACAAAAAAGTCAGTTAAATAAGGAAACCTCCTGTTTTACTTTATTGTCGACTGAATATAACTCTGATGCGACATTGTTCAATAAAAAAGCAGGTGTTAGTTGCAAAGCATGATGTCAGATGACTGGTAACTGTTTACTTATAATATATAATATATAATGTTGTAGTGGTTATTATGGAACTTGTCTTTTCAAAAATTGGTCTATGACGCATTTGACAGAAATCGAACTTTCGAGAAAAAAGGCCAAAAAGACATTTGGAAAGCTAAAAACAGCGAGAACACTTCTATCGCTGCAGCAATTCTAATTGGCTGATGTCGAACTTGCGTGCGGTAATTGCAAACATAATGTTTTCTTACAATGCCAGACTGCAGTTGCAGGTGCAGATTAAGATGATTTTGAAATATTATACCGCTGGATAGCCTGAGTGTTGTGTCCTGTGAGAGTTAACGTTATCTTTTTCTGACTCCATCTTATGTTAAGGGGGGAATCTACCTGAATTTCAATGAAATTTTAAGAGGTTTAAAGAAGGGATGGAATAAAGAAAATGATCTTTGGAACACCAACAGACAGTTGATACCCACGCGAGTGCTCTTGCATGTTTATCAACTGTCTGTCAATGCCAATCTACTAATTTTTAACTTCAAATTCTAATTTTAAAACTACATTAAATCTTCAATATTTCTCATTTCCCTAAATTTTTCAAAGCCTTTGAGAAAAACTATTTCCTCCCAAACATTCCCAAAAATCACCCAAAAATTTACAAAACACCCCATAACATAGATTCATGGGATAAGCGGAGAGTTTTGGATTGCTTGAAACGTGAACGAGAAATTTCCATTAAACCCATGTTAAGTGGCGGAAAAATGGCATTCAGGTAGAATCCCGCCTTAAATCCCGGGCTTGCACCTGCCATTTGTGCGCGGCATTGTGGAAACAATAACTAGTCGCACACAGCTAACACGACGTTTATATCAAAAATAAAATTGAATGGAATTGACTTAGCATTTAGAGGTAATTCAAATCCCATTTTTTGTCTAAAAATCCCGTAGCTGAAATTGTAAAGACAAGGTACAATGACAAATGGAAATATGGACAATTTACCGCCATCCATTTTGTTCAATTTATCAGCATAACAATGAAAGTTCGTTTCACAGATCTACGCACAGTAAGTAAGAAACGCATCAAGATGAAAAAATAATCTATATTTCCCCCTACGTTATGCATATGAATGCGTGTACCCGAGTGCCAACGAGAGTTTCTTTATTATTGTTATTTTTATGGTCTACACTAAAACGATTGAAAACGGCATCAACGTTTTGAACCGGCAAAGGTCTCCGTTTTCTTCCACGCGCACGAAAAACGACGGGTATTCAAAACGGTGTGTTTGGAAATTTGTACCATTCTATGCAAGTAGGAGATTGGGCTATGAGAAGGAAGTAAATGTACAGGAGTGAAAGTAGGCAATAAGTGAACGCAAAATATAGCTTATGAAATATATAAGGATGGGATAAATTAACCTGTTGACTCCGAAAATGAAAGTATCATGTTACGTGGGTTAGAGGAAAAACTGACAAACTATCGTGTTACATGGGTTAGAGGAAAAACTGACAAAACTACCGTGTTACATGGGTTTCGGAAGATTAAGAAAAGTATCATGTTACATAGGTTTTCCTCCCCTGGTGCTGTGTCTTGTTGTAGCGGGGAGGCTTGAGTGCTCTTGCGACCCCCAGAGCTATGCCGGCGGGAGATTTTTGCTCCTGGCAGGTTCAATCAAGCCAGATAGGTTTGCGGGAGAGGAGCCAGACAAAACAGTACCACAGTCCTCCAAGTTGGGGGTTTGGCGAAGGGCTGAAACTCTGCCTTGTAAAAATAGAATTGTTACTGAAACCTCGCAAGGAAAAACAGGCTTCTGTAACCCGGATGGCTTGAATCACTGCAATGCTTCTATGGTCAGCGTTGTTGACAGGAAGCCCACGCTGGGAAAGAAGCCTCCTGGATGCTAAGACACGCCTCGATTTTTGGAACTTGGAATATGTGCGCACGATGTTTGATACATCGGGAATCGAAGCTGCAGCAGTATAAGCTCAATATTCTTGGTGTCAGATCAGTTAATGTAAGTGGACGGGGTTTGAGCAGACATGGGTTTCGGAAGAAGAACAAAAGTATCATATCAAATATGTTCGAGATCAGTGTTCGCGAGGAAAACAACAGTACGATCTTGTACTAATGCTGTGAGGAATCGACCCATACAGAAAGGGTAAAATAATAGCATCATAATCATAAAATTTCGTTTCATTTCTGAAATTTCGCATGGTCCTTTCACGCGCGAAGAACAATATCAGGTACAGTGTATCTGACAACAACAACAACAACAACAACAACAACTTTATTTACCCATTAATTACATAAAATAATTTAAAGAAAAAACAAATGATTAACTTGAGCTTTGTACAGGTACAAGTACACGATAAAATTCATGTTGCATACATTTCCAACAATATTCACGATTTCATACACATGAAAACATTGCCCTAAGAAGCATGTTTTTGATTTTTTTGATTTCAGATTTGAAGGACGATAAAAGCGAAGAGAGGTCGCCGAATTTGCCAAATACAACACGTAGACAACATAACATACGATATATTTTTGCCTGGAGTCCAAGTCTTGTTGCTCATTGCATACTCTAAGAAATCTATAGGCGAAGTTAATCCAGACTTTGATTACATTTTGTGTTTATTTCCCACAAACTATCCCAGAGGAATTCAAATAAATTGAAAATAATAATTCCGGTAAAGTGTATTTCATGCAATGTGAGACGGCGGTTATTAGAAATTGACAGCTTATGACAAAGCGCGACATGCAGCTATTTTTTACAAAGTGCGAAGCTATTGTATTGCAAAATGCGACAAGTGTTATTACAAAAGTGGGTCAGGTCAAAGTCAGGCGACAAGTGTTATTACAAAGTGCGATAGGTATTGAAAGTGCGACAGAACACACGCCAAAACACTTAATAATTAATTTTGAATTTAAAATAATTATTTTTGAATTAAAAATCTGAAAACTTCTAATTTGGTTTTAGAGCGAAATCGCAAAACGAAAATCCAAAATTGAAATTCGAATTTCGAATTTCGTTTTTTGGCGAAAACGGAAAACAAAAATCGAAAATTAAAACTCGAATTCGTTTTCCGAGGAAATCGGAAAGGCGTTGTAATGAACTCGTTATGAGGAACATACATCGGACATCACAAAGATATGTTTTGGCGGCGACAGCTCAATATTCCTTATTCCCTGTAGCTTCGCAGGCTATCGATTCCCTGGCTACCAGATGGCTATCGTTTTCTCAGTTGGACACAGGAACTTTCAAAGAAAAGCGCTCGAGAAAAACCTCTGTCACAGAGGGCTTTTCCGTTATGATCAGGGCTGCACTGTTTTTATTAATATCGCAGCTTATCTCAATAAGTTATAGCTAAGAGGTATCGTGTTGGATTGAGCAATAAATTTGAGCAATAAGATTTAAAACGGTGACCAAACATCTCAACCGCCAATGATCAATATCAGATGTGATAAACATCAACGTAAAGTCACCGCCAAAATATATAAGGCGAATTGTTATTTCAAAGTTATTTCCCCTTTACTGAATTAATGCAAATGGTTAAATATGATTATTAGAGAAAAGAAAAAAGGGCTCTGGATTAACTGTGGCCGATTGAAATCAGATTCCAGAACTTCTCGTTGGCTTTATGGACTGCTTTTTGTTGTATTTTTACATATTATATTAAAAGCCGCAGAAAATTCACGATTATTTTGTCTAATTGTTTCTTGGCTCAATTAAACCGTGAAGTAGATTAGTTCAGTTCAAGATAAAACATTGTCTGATTGTGTCCTTCACAGCTTGTCTCAGTCCCCTTATCTTCCAACAGTAAAGAAACGGGTTCAAAGACGAGTTTAAGTACACAAGAGCTGCCTGAAAATCCCCAAACGGCATGCAGGAATGGAGATGATCCCTTAATAGTAATTATAGCTATAACTATACTATAAGGAAGGTAACAGATAACTAATGTCAACTGAACCCACAGTGCAGTCGACACTGTTTTTCTGTATCGTGCAATGTTCAGTGGCATTTCTCTTGCTTGTGGTGGTTGTCCTTGGCGAGCATACTGGTGTAGCCGGTGACGCAGAATGAAGTAAATTTTCGAGTAGCAAAACATTGAGATCACGATACACAGTAATATTATTCCGTAGCGAAAAGTGAACGGGATTTCGTACTTCCAAATGGACAATGAGGCAAACCCGATGCTGGAAATCCAGAAGCAAATAACCAGTGCTTTGGTTCGTCTCATGGTTACAACGTGTTTGTATCTCAATCCTGCTAACAGGGCCAGAAGTCTGTCCACGCTTATAGCAACCAACGTTAACAAGGACACGGTGCACAAGATTGTGAAAGTGACCGTGCAAATGGCAGCAGAGTAAAAGCAAAGATTCAGCCAGTGTTTATATTGTCTATCAACAATACCCAGCGTCATCGAATAGACAGCCGCGCTTGGTTCCGAAATGAGACCAACCAAGAGATCGGTGATGGCGAGGCAGCGGTACAGGAGTTTTGATGGTGGATGAAGGGAAGACTCCTTGTGCAACGCAATTAGGATCAGAATATTCCCCTAGAAATGCAGTGATGGAGAAAATACCGTTAATAATCGAGATAAGAAGTTTATAATTTCCCGATGAATGGGCTGTACAAAACAGAGCTTGAATGGTTAAATGTCGTTCATTTGTGAAGTTTTCCATTGTTGTCGCCGGAGCTTGTGGCACGTTACGCGAATTGATCAGTTGTGTCATCTGGGGCTTTGACGGTCTGCTTTTCAATATATTTGACTTAAGATGACGCATGTGAACGTCAATAATATGCGTTAGTGGTTTAGCAGATTAAAACATCTGTCTATGAATAACGAGAATACACCTTCACAAACTTGGGAGTTGGAAAATTCTACATCTTGAAAAAATCATCCCTTATACGTTTTTTAGTGGTAAACTAAGTTTTAGACCTGTGTAAACCATTGTTGCTTGAATGGATAATGTTTGTATTATCTTATTACAAGACGATTTTCATCAATTGACAAGGAATAAGAACATTTTTATAATCAATTTTATGATGCTGATATTTTATCATTAATAAACAATAAGACTGTCGTTAGCTACAGAAATGTCTGAAACGATCATTTATAAGGTAACAAACACTAAAAGCCAGGAAGTGCTATCATAATCAATAAACTGGATACTTTAAATTAATATGATTCATTCTTGTGAACTAGTCGTCCAACAACTGTACGATTGAGTTTTATACAGGACCTCTTACTTGATGTAATGCCTTTTTACCTACATATATATACCGGCCAAATTGCTAAATTATTGAAAATAGCTTGGAGAAAAAAAAACGTTTTGGTACGTGATCTGAAATATAGCAACACTAATTAAAATAATTAGATTTCGTTTTATGGTAGGTATTTTTGTCTCCTACATGACATTTACCCTTTTAGTTAGGGAAGTAAGTGCCTTTAAATTGTGATGTTAAATCCCATACTATTTAGCGTTCGGCAACTATTGACTAAGTGCAAAACATGACGTTGACAATTGTTTACACTTCCTTAGGCACAGTCAGCCAAACATTTAAAAGTTAAGACTTCCTCTTTGCCTTCCATCAGTTAACTTAGATTTCATTTCGCTAAAATGCTGCTCAAAACAATTAAAATCAGTAGCCGGTACAAGGTATACCGACCAATCTTGATGAAATTAATTAAAACTATATAGAAGTGGTTGCAAAATTGGGCCAGCATCGGAAATTATATATTTATGTTGAAAAAGTACATTAGTCACTAAGAAATGCCTACATTAAATTATTTACATTTGCAACTAAACGTGCTAAAAACTACGAAAAAGAATGACGATTATGACACAAATAAGGAAGTATGAGCAGTCTAGTTCTAGTGTATGTAGGTGAGCATGACATTGACATATTACATTTTATTTATTTATTTTTCTTTTAAAAACGCTACTAGAATCAAGGAAACTCTTAACCTGACTCATCTTTTTCAATTTTCCTTGGAAAACTATAATTATCACATCGCGAAAATGTTTTTTTTAAGTAATTAATCGGAATTATTGCGCGTGGCATGCAGTGAATTTTCCTATCACTGCATGAGAAATCAGGCTTAAAAAATCGGTCATGACCTAAACTACTATTAGGATCTTGATCTTCAAGCTTCCGGTTACTAAATATTATTCATGGAGCATTTCAGTTTGTCTGTTGTTTTTGTTTTTTCAAAATGGAGGCGCCGGTAGAAAAGATAATTTAAAGGAATTAACTGATTTCAAACTTGTCAGAATAACTTAAAAAGTATTAAAGCGATAAAAGCCAAACTTGGTTATTTTTCCTAAACGAATTATATCGGGGAAAATTGTGTAATTTGTTTTTCACGGAGGGCCCCTTCTCCTCTGCCTTAAGCTCTGGGTACCCATATATGTACAATGCGTGGGTTCGCTCGTTGGTTCTTTATAAGAACACGACCGGACCACATCCATCTCCTTCACTTTTCCATGTATTTGTATTTAAACAACGAGCTACGAAATTTCAATAAGTTGTAATCCCCTTTATACCAGAAAAGAATGTTTCATATATCGAAATAATTATTAGAAGACGTAACAAAGTCACTAATTAAACACATAAGGCTAGAATTGACGCATTTGCTTAGGGGTCTGGCCTGGCCATTTTCACGCCTAGTTGTCAATCAACCATCAAAGCGTAAATAGCTGACAAACAACCTGCGCTTTTTGTACGACTGTTACTGATAAAATTTGTTGCATTTTTCTAAGAATGTTCTGTTAAAACATTAGCAAGTTATGTCGTATTTTTGTTAATGATATATTTTGGTTTCATGAGATTTTGAAGCATGTTTAGTTTGCAGGATGCTTGACGGCTCAATAACGTGCCACGACTACAAGAGTACAAATTTGCATTTCGCACCCGAAAGGTGTGAAATGTGGGAGGTGCTATCCCTTTTATAGCGGAACTTCTTATTTAACTGCACTTTATCTAAATGTTAATAGCACAAGAGCATACGCCAAAAAAGTTAAGAAATCGAATATACTTAAATAACAATTGAGTCATCGCAAACCATCGGATATATGGATGACAGTTTTATTGTTTATTGACTTTAATAATATTTGACATTTTTTCTGATGTCTTTGTGATTAATTATTGATTGATATTGATTTTAACTTTGTTGTAACACGACCCCACAAGCTTCATGCTTTAAACCCAATCGTTTATAAATAAAAGTCATTGCATTGTATAGACCTTTCTCCAACATGGCCGCCGCAAATCCATATTAATCTGAGCGGAAAATCAGTACTAGCACCTGAAAGACCACCTCTTGTTTGGTAATCGTACAAAGTTTTGTTAGATTAGGTTTTACCCGAGTTGAGAAAACGGAAGTTGAAAACTGGAAAATTTAGAGACGTTTGTATGGGGTAAGGGCCAGTATGGCGTATACCCCCAGTCATACAAACGACTCTAAATTTTCCAATTTTCAACTTCCGTTTTCTCGTCTCAGATAGAACCTAACCTTCGTACGATTACCAAACAAGAGATGGTCTTTCAGGTGCTAGTACTCAGTGATTTTCCGCTCAGTTTAATTTTAATCATTTTGAATTTGCAGCGGCCATTTTCGAGAAAGGGCTATCAATGGCATGTTCTTTGTTAATTTAAATCGACATTTTTACATTAATTTGTTTCATTATTTAATTAAAGGAGTATATTATTTTCGATTTTAAAAATTGCCTTCAAAATAGAGGGAAACATGAAAATTCGTTTACTACGGTAGAAAATCACCAAACATGTTATAAATAATAACCAAAAAGGGCTCAAGGATGGCTTAAAAAATTACCAAGAGTGAGACGGACTGCAATTAACATCCTTGACGTAGCATCACAAAGGCTGGTGTGGCGAGTTTTATCAAACTTTCGCTATGATGCCTACTTTCAACGTATTAGCTCTTAACCGATCAGCTTACGATACAAACACCATGCCTGATCCAAATTCTAATATTACTTCAGGCATGCGGTTTTTATTTTGATGAGATCGATAGAGGAGATCACTACGTGTAAAGGAAAGACATTTATAATAAACTATTATATAAAGGCTTCACAACGGAAGTCATTTATTAAGTGTTGCGAAACCTTTAACAAAACTGATTAGAAACCGAAGTAAAACATATGTTCGCGATCCATTTATCGTTTGTTTTTAAACTTAATTAAAAATTGGTATTTGACTGACATCAAGTTAATGAGTTTTTTTAGCCTAATAATGTGACCTTGATAAAAAAAAATTGTAATCTCAATATATAATTCATGTCAATAGTCAAAGTAGCAGATGCCTCTCGCCTCTAACATAAAAACGCACGGGCTTCAATTTGTAATGGCAAACTCCGAGTCTACCAAGACCATCCAGGTTCTGTTTTGCACAGTCATTTCAACTGGAAAACACATGATTTTCTTCGCTACAATACATTATTTTCTCTCCATCGTCGCATTTCTTGGAAACGCAGTAATCCTAGTCGCGTTACACAGAGAGTCTTCTCTTCATCCGCCATCGAAACTGCTCTTCAGCTGCCTCGCCATCACTGATCTTTTTGTTGGCCTTATTTCGGGACCAGCCGCCGCCGTGTATTTTACGATGTTGGGGGTAGAAGCGGACTACTGGATGGACTTATGTGTATACTCTGCAGCCATTGCTACAATCAGTTTTACAATTTTGACTTCAGTGTCTTTACTAACAATGGCCGCGATAAGTGTGGACAGACTTCTCGCCCTGTTGTTGGGGCTGAGATACCGACAAGTTGTAACTTTGTGTCGAGTTAGAGCGTTACTTGTCTGTTTTTGGATTCCCAGCATTGCTCTTGCCATAGTGATGCTTTGGAACTTTGCGATCGCGAAAAGCTATGGTTATGCCTTAAAAATACTTTGCCCTTTGATCTCAGCCTTTTGCTACTCGAAAATCTTCCTTACACTCCGCCAACATCAAACACAAGCACAAGACCATGTTCATCAAGGACAACCGAACGGAGGAGGAAATGCACTGAACATAGCACGATACAAAAAGACTGTTTCCATTGCAATGTGGATTCTTTTGACATTAATAGCTTGCTATATCCCATACAGTATAGTTGTAGCTTATGTCACTATTAATGGATCCTTTCCATTTCTTCATGTAATTTGGGCATTTACAGCAACGCTTGTTTACTTAAATTCGTCGTTGAACCCGTTTCTTTATTGTTGGAAGATCAGAGAAGTGCGAAACGCAGTAAAGAACATAATTAGACCGTTGTTATGCTTTTCAAATTAGTAAAGTAAGGTAAAATAAAGTAAATCTTTATTTCTACGGGATTTCCCGTATTTAGCTTAAAGGCTGGTATCTATAGAGGGTCCCAGCATCTAAAAAAGGCTTAATAAACAAAAAACAATGTACAAAAGTTAAAAAACGTATAGATGCACAATTAAGAATCTAGAAGCTAGCGAGGTGATAGGAAGCTCATTGTATATTTTGGCGCCACTAAAAATAAATTTAAGGTGTTTTCCCCGGTAATGGACAACCTTAAAGGATAATGCAAGAGGTGATTAATGTTAATTGAAGCTAACAATAATCGAGATACTTCATAAAATGTATAACAAAAAAAAAGTGGTTAGAAAAGGAAACCGCATTGCCAGCAGGATGTTGTATAGATAGATTTAAATGGTCTGATGTAATCATGCTAACTAACGAAGTTGCCTTCGGCAGTTAATTAATACGTTCTTTGTGTATATTCTTGTTCTGGTTGAAATTATAATATAGAGCAAATCCACTAAGATTATATTCTTTCAGTTTATTTCGTCTTAAGTTAAAAACACTTTTCCCTTCATTTGGCCGTTCAATGCACTTGGCAATTCCATACACTACTGCCCTTGTCTGCTGTCACGAGTTTCAGCAATACATGGTAAATTTACTTGAATTTAAATGCTAGCAACTCATGCTGCCTACCAGGTGTTCACCTAAACGCGGTCATTTTTCAGGAATCGTTTGATTTAGTATTTTAAAATATGTATGGCAGGTTGTTAGTTCCTAACGGGCAACAGTGCAAACTTAAATTGACTCCAGCAAACCATGGAACAAAAACAATTACTCATGCGGAGTATTTAACTTTTCTTTAAATCGCGATATATCGTAGTCAACCATATTACATTTAAATGTAGGCATTAAAAAAGGGGGTTCAACGTGCTCGTTTAGGAGAAAACGCCCATTTATTTCCCAGCCTTGAGCTTGTAGCTTGCTCTTCAAGATGCGATGGTTATCTGTTGGTTACGACGTCATATGACGTCATATGGTGTCATTCAATTCAACATCTCGGATCCGTCATCTTGGAACAAAATTATTCCAAAAAAATGTTTACCAATACTAGAGTGTTGCTTGAAAAGTTATATTATATGCGTGTAATGTTTTAGCCTCTACCCGCGTCACTAGTTAAGTTAGAGCGGGAAAAACGGGTTGCTGTTGTGTGTCGAGGATTTTTTTTTCCAAAATGGAGGCGCCGGTGCAGTATATTTTTTTAAACTTATCAACCGAAGAAAATAACCATGATTATAAATTAAACGAAATGCCCGCGCTGATTTCAAACTTAGTCCGTACCTTTTAAAGGATTAAGGCAATAAAGGCCAAACTTCGTTATTTTTCCTAAAAAAATATCGGCCGCGGAACATAAAACATATTGCTGTGTTGATTGTTTTCTCACGTGACTTGACGTTTCTATGACGACCATGTTTTGACAGGGTGTCTTATCCAGATTTGGCGTGTTTTTTTTTTTACTTTAATGAGATGTTTGGTTTTAGTGACAAGTTTCTTTAAAATATTTGCAGTTTTTTTATCCTTACATTTCTTTTCACTTTTTTCAAATCAATTTTCGATGTATGAGGTCATTTTTTTCAAGATATGACACATTAATTGACATACGGCCACAACTAAAATAAATATATTTCGATGCTTTACACACAATGTAAGTTTCATTACTACTACTTTCGTTACTACTTCTCCTCGAAAAACATCTTATACATTAAATTTATATTCAATAAATTTCGTGATTGGCGTTTGATCTGGTATAAACGCAAAAGTGTTAAAATGCGAAAAATGCAATGACTACTTTTGTTCAACTTAACATTTATTTGAAAATATGTTTAATGCGTTCTTACTTCACAAGGCACTCAGTAGTGCAAAAATAGTCCATTCTATTTTTCAGCAGACGTTTTTATACGGTATGCATGTTGACATGGGCGCGGTGATGATTATTAGAGCGCGAGCAATATTAAAGTGAAAAATATAATTACGCATTCGCATGTTTTGGTTTATCCTGTTATTTTAAAGTATTTGAAGCGCGTTCATATTTCACTAGGCTTTCATTATTGTAGTTATACATATTATTTAAAAGGCACATTAAATATTCCATTTTATTTTTCATACAATGTATGATCAAATACAAAATTAATGCTTGAATAATTCGACAGTCATGGTTTTGGCCGCCGGTGAATTCAATATTTGATTTGATACATTATTTTCGCCTTATCGTCTCATTTTTACATGCTATTAACAATTATTGGATGAGGTTTTTGTGATATCCAGAATAATCAAGGTCGAGGTAAGAGTTATCAGCCGAAGCCGAAGGCTGAGGCTGGTAACTCTTACCTCGACCTTGATTATTCTGGATATCACACAAACCGAATCTAATAATTGTTTTATTATACATTCAACGAAAAAAAATAATGCTTCTGCCACCGATGTTGTTTACTTATGAACGGCAAGCAACGCAAAGCGCGCGAACTTGACATGATTACACGTGATTACCCGCGATCCTCTCGCGAACTTGACATGATTACCCGTGACCTTGAGTGTCCTTGACATGATTATTGTATTATCTGCAGGTAGATGAGGTAGATGCTTTCAAAGGTGCTGATTTCGAAAATTCACTGTACGCTTTCGGCCAATCAGAAAAGAGATAGTGAGTTGAATGTATAATAATCATCATTATCATTATCCCTCCTGGTGCAAAATTGGGTTGCGCGCCCTTCGCAGCAGCCCTGCTCGATCTTCTCTGCAGTTTTAAAAGCCAATCTCCCTGTCTAACCTCTCTAACATTATCCCCCACGTTTCACGCAGGTGGCCCATTCTCCTTCTGTTTTTGGGAACTGCATGTAAGTGCAATGCTTGGGCCTTCCTTTCATTTTTCCATGTATCAGGATTTAATCGACGAGCTACGAAATTTCAGAATAAGGTGCAATCTCCTTCACATTAAAAAAACAAACATTGTTTCATAATCAAAATCATTGAATAATTTAGAAAACGCAACAGAGAGGCTAAAACAAGCAAACATTCATATCAAGCTGGAATTGACGCATTTGAGTCAACCTATTATTTTGAAACATGTTATCTACATGTGTCATTTTAATTTTTCACTATTTAAAGGAGCTATGCCACAATAAGACTTATATTTATTTCATTTGTGTTTTTTTTTTCGATTTCGAAAATTGCCTTCAAAAAGAAGGAAACACCAAAATAATAATAAATGAAACATGGTAAATGTAAAGCTCGGTCAGATAGTATAGTAAGTAACTGTATTCAGTTTGTCCCACGCTCGTGTCAAACTGAATACAGTTACAAAAATACTGAATACAGAATATACGTCTTAGTGATAAACCAAAAAGGAACAAAAATGGGTAAGAATAAGCAAGATTGAGAAGTATTGCAATCAACATCCGTAACGTAGCGTCAACAAGTCTGGTGTGGTTAATGGCCTGCGAATTTAATCAAATTTTCGCTATGACGCCTACTTTACGTGTATTAGCTTTAATGGGCGAAAAGCTCACGATACAAATGATCCAAATTCTAACATTACTTCACTATAACGTACTGACATGTATACTGCCGGACGTGACTAGTAAAGTTCATTAAAACACGGTCGATTTCACAAATGAGGTAAGTATCGAGGAACCTTCGACTAAACTGATTGGAAACCGAGGAAAAGCATATGTTAGCGACTCCACTTATGGTTTTTAAAACATAATAAATGCATGGCCTTGTGACTGATGGAAACTTAATTTAAGTTTTTTTAGCCTATTAATGCCACCTTGGTAAAAATATGTCATCTCCATATATATAATTACATATGAGTCACTAGTCAAAGTGGCAGATGAAGTGACTCTCGCTTCTAATAACGCGCGGAGCTAAATTAGTGATGGCAAACTCTACCAACACCATACAGGTTCTGTTTTGCACAGTCAGTTCAACTGGACAGCACCTGCTTTTCTTCGCTGCAATACATTATTTTCTCTCCATCACCGCATATTCTTCCCTGTAGTTTTACAAGCCAATCTCCCTGTCTACCTCTCTAACATTATCCTCCACGTTTCACGCAGGTGGCCCATTCTCCTTCTGTTTTTGGGAAATGCATGTAACTGCAATGCGTGGACCTTCCTTTCACTTTTCCACGTATCAGGATTTAATCGACGAGCTACGAAATTTCACAATAAGGTGCAATCCCCTTCACATTAAAAAAACATTGTTTCATAATAAAAATCATTGAATAATTTAGAAAACGCAACAGAGAGGCCAAAACAAGTAAACATTCATATCAAGCTGGAATTGACGCATTTGAGCCAACCTATTATTTTGAAACATGTTATCTACATGTGTCATTTTAATTTGTCATTATATTTAAAGGAGGTATGCCACAATAAGAATTATATTTATTTCATTTGTGTTTTTTTTTTCGATTTCGAAAATTGCCTTCAAAAAGAAGGAAACATAAAAATAATAATAAATGAAACGTGGTAAATGTAAAGCTTGGTCATAGTATAGTAAGTAACTGTATTCAGTTTGTCCCACGCTCGTGTCAACCTGAATACAGTTACAAAAATACTGAATACAGAATACAGAAACGTCTTAGTGATAAACCAAAAAGGAACAAAAATGGGTAAGAATAAGCAAGATTGAGAAGTATTGCAATCAACATCCGTAACGTAGCGTCAACAAGTCTGGTGTGGTTAATGGCCGGCGAATTTAATCAAATTTTCGCTATGACGCCTACTTTACGTGTATTAGCTTTAATGGGCGAAAAGCTCACGATACAAATGATCCAAATTCTAACATTACTTCACTATAACGTACTGACATGTATACTGCCGGACGTGACTAGTAAAGTTCATTAAAACACGGTCGATTTCACAAATGAGGTAAGTATCGAGGAACCTTCGACTAAACTGATTGGAAACCGAGGAAAAGCATATGTTAGCGACTCCACTTATGGTTTTTAAAACTTAATAAATGCATGGCCTTGTGACTGATGGAAACTTAATTTAAGTTTTTTTAGCCTATTAATGCCACCTTGGTAAAAATATGTCATCTCCATATATATAATTACATATGAGTCACTAGTCAAAGTGGCAGATGAAGTGACTCTCGCTTCTAATAACGCGCGGAGCTAAATTAGTGATGGCAAACTCTACCAACACCATACAGGTTCTGTTTTGCACAGTCAGTTCAACTGGACAGCACCTGCTTTTCTTCGCTACAATACATTATTTTCTCTCCATCACCGCATATTCTTCCCTGTAGTTTTACAAGCCAATCTCCCTGTCTACCTCTCTAACATTATCCTCCACATTTCACGCAGGTGGCCCATTCTCCTTCTGTTTTTGGGAAATGCATGTAACTGCAATGCGTGGACCTTCCTTTCACTTTTCCACCTATCAGGAATGACGAGCTACGAAATTTCACAATAAGGTGCAATCCCCTTCACATTAAACAAAACATTGTTTCGTAATCAAAATCATTGAATAATTTAGAAAACGCAACAGAGAGGCCAAAACAAGCAAACATTCATATCAAGCTGGAATTGACGCATTTGAGCCAACCTATTATTTTGAAACATGTTATCTACATGTGTCATTTTAATTTGTCATTATATTTAAAGGAGCTATGCCACAATAAGAATTATATTTATTTCATTTGTGTTTTTTTTTTCGATTTCGAAAATTGCCTTCAAAAGAAGGAAACATCAAAATAATAATAAATGAAACGTGGTAAATGTAAAGCTTGGTCATAGTATAGTACATGTAAGTAACTGTATTCAGTTTGTCCCACGCTCGTGTCAACCTGAATACAGTTACAAAAATACTGAATACAGAATACAGTTATCAAAATAATAGTTTACTAAGGTAGAAAAAACCAAACGTCTTATAAATGATAAACCAAAAAGGAACACGAATGGGTAAGAATAAGCAAGATTGAGACGTATTGCAATCAACATCCGTAACGTAGCGTCAACAAGTCTTGTGTGGTTAATGGCCGGCGAATTTAATCAAATTTTCGCTATGACGCCTACTTTACATGCATTAGTTTTAACGGGCGAAAAGCTCACGATACAAATGATCCAAATGATCCAAACTACACTGTATACATGTATACTGCCGGTCGTTACTATTAAAGTCCATTAATTAAAACACGGTCGATTTCACAAAGGAAGTAAGTATCGAGGAACCTTCAACTAAACTGATTGGAAACCGAAGTAAAACATATGTTCGCGACTCCACTTATGGTTTTTAAAACTTATAAATGCATGGCCTTGTGACTGATGGAAACTTAATTTAGTTGGTAAAAACATATCTCCATATATATAATTACATACGAGTCACTAGTCAAAGTGGCAGATGACTCTTTCTTCTAATAACGCGCGGAGCTAAATTGGTGATGGCAAACTCTACCAAGACCATACAGGTTCTGTTTTGCACAGTCAGTTCAACTGGACAGCACGTGCTTTTCTTCGCTGCAATACATTATTTTCTCTCCATCGTCGCATTTCTTAGGAAACGCAGTAATCCTAGTCGCGTTACACAGAGAGTCTTCGCTTCATCCGCCATCAAAACTGCTCCTTCAGCTGCCTCGCCGTCACCGATATTTTTGTTGGCCTTATTTCGGAACCAGCCGCCGCTGTGTATTTTACGATATTGGGGATAGAAGCGGACCGCTGGATGGACTTATGTGTGTACTCTTCAGCCGTTTCTTCAATCAGTTTTACAATTTTGACTTCAGTGTCTTTGCTAACAATGACCGCAATAAGTGTGGACAGACTTCTCGCTTTGCTGTTGGGGTTGAGGTACCGACACGTTGTAACTTTGTGTCGAGTTAGAGCGTTACTTGTCTGTTTTTGGATTCCCAGCATTGTTTTTGCCATAGTGATGCTTTGGGACTTTACGATCGCGAAAAGCTATGGTTATGCCTTAAAAATACTTTGCCCTTTGGTCTCAGCCTTTTGTTACTCGAAAATCTTCCTTGCACTCCGCCATCATCAAACACAAGTACAAGACCATGGTCATCAAGGACAACCGAACGGAGGAGGAATATCAGCACTGAACATAGCACGATACAAAAAGACAGTTTCTACTGCATTGTGGATTCTTTTGAAATTACTAGCTTGCTATATCCCATACAGTATAGTTGTTGCTTATGTTACTATTAATGGTTCATTTCCATTTCTTCAAGTCATTTGGGCATTTACAGCAATGCTTGTTTACTTACACTCGTCTTTGAACCCATTTCTTTATTGTTGGAAGATCAGAGAAGTGCGACTCGCAGTGAAGAACATAACCAGACCGTTATTATGTTTTTAAAATTAATCAAGTATGGTCAAGTAAAACTTTATTTCCACAGGGTGGCTCATTCAGCTCGAATGCTAGTATCCAGTGTACAAAAGTTAAAACATATATATATATATATATATATATATGCACAGTTAAGAATATATAGAAGCAAGTGCAAGTATCGTATGATAAGTAGCGTAAGTACCGTATTGTAAGCAGTGCAAGTATCGTATTATAAGTAGTGTAAGTATCGTATTGTAAGTAGCCTAAGTATCGTATTATAAGTAGTGCAAGTATTGTAATATTATAAAGCGTAAGTACCGTATTGTAAGCAGTGCAAGTATCGTCAGTTATAAGTAGTGTGAGTACCGTACGTATTGTAAGTAGTGTAAGTACCGTATTGTAAGAAGTGTAAGTATCGTATTGTAAGTAGTGTAAGTACCGTATTGTAAGTAGTGTAAGTACGGTATTGTAAGTAGTGTAAGTATCGTGTTGTAAGTCGTGTAAGTATCGTATTGTAAGTAGTGTAAGTATGGTATTGTATGTAATGTAAGGTATTGTAAGTAGAGCATCAAATGGTGTAAAGTTGTATAAGTAATCATAATGCTCAATAAAGTCTTTACTTACTCACAAAAAAGAAAAAAATCTAGAAGCTAAAAAAGTTAAGATAAAAATAAGTTATTTGCTCACTGTCGACCTTAGCAAAGTCATGGATGCTCCCTGGATATTTTGGCGCCACTAAAAATAAATTTAAAGGAGCTACGTCACGGCTTGTGCATCTTGAAAAAATTGGCCAATTTTTTTCAAGTTCGCCATTCACAATCCGTCTTAATCTTTTCCATCCTCAACCATCCTTGTTTCTGTTTGGTTTATTATTACCTCTTTGTTCTTTTTCTACCTTAGTAAACTGTTATTTTGAGGCTTTCTTCAATTTGAAGGTGATTTTGCAATTCTCGAAAAATGACTTAAAATATTGTGACATACCTCTTTTAAGGTGTTTTCCCAATAATGGATTAAACGATAATGCAAGAGGTGATTAATATTGAAACTAGCAATAATCGAGATATTTCGTAAAATTTATAACACAAAAAGTGGTTAGAAAAGGAAACCGCATTGCCAGCAGGGTGTTGTATAGATAGATTTAAATGTAAATTTTCGGATGTAATCATGTTAACTAATAAGTTGCCTTCGGCAGTTTAATTACGTTCTTTGTGTATATTCTTGTTCTGGTTGAAATTCTAATATAGAGCAAAACCCCTATTTCTTCCTTGGGGGAGACTATTTTGCTTAACTCCTCGATAATTTGTGCTGACATTTGTTTAGCGTCAAAAACTGGTGCCTTTTCTGAGTTATTCAAAACAGATTCTTTTAATTTTGCAAAATTCTCTGCTACTTCCAAATTTTCAGGCTGTTGTAAATTCAATCGTGCGCAATGCGTGCGTAGACTATATGAATAATCCGCTACTGGCTCTTTGTCTAGCTTACGATGCTGTCCTAGTAATTGTCTTATGCGCCATTCACTAGCTCTAGAAGCAAAATGTCGAATTAGCGCGTCCGCTAAGTCTTTGAAAGACAATTCATCTGCATATTGCAATGTTTTAAACCAGGCACTTGCGTGACCTTTCAGGTACAACGGAAAACCCAAAGCCAAATTAATATCGCTCCATCCATTTAAACGAGCAGCACGCTTATAATTATCTACAAATTCGCGGACATCTTCGGATTCGTCGCCCGTAAATAAAAAGCAACTGATAATTTAGAACTGTTCGATTGCGAATTAAGCGCATTTCTCATTCGTTCTACTGCGTCACACAGTTGAGAAACATGATCATGATGATCCATTTGTTTAGAAACTCATTCGCCTCGTTTCGTTCGGCCAAGGCTTTAACTTTTTGCCTAGTATTCACGATGGAAACTAACGTAGAACCAGATTTCTTGATTGCACATAGAAAATGAAAAGATTGGACGAAAACTATTTGACATTAGGAATCTTGCAGAAAATACGACACAATCAATTGAAATTACAAAAACTATTGATAAACGAACGATCTGACTGACTACAAAATAACTACGTATACACAAAACGAGACTTAATTAACGAGCTTAAATCTTGAACATTTAAACTATTCGCTTGCAAGAGTTAGGTGCCTTTGCCTTCATGAAAATATACATTGTTCCACTTACAGATAAAAAATTGGACTTCTCCACCACTGTTAGCTAGTAGGATCGGTAGAAGCAGGAGGTACTGAGAATCTTGGATGGTTCTTTTAATCAGCTACCAACTAATCAACTAACTTACAAGCTTGGGTTCTTAGCTATATACCAAAATCCGTAGACATGTTTGGGTTTGCAACCGTGGGAATTCAAAAGACCTCCACGGAGTAGTTGAATGCAAACCTGAACATGCCTACGGGGATAAGACAAATAACAAATTGAAGGTCCAATGAGAAATCCCCCCAAAACGAAAACTAACCATAACTTTAGATTCCATGGAGGCCTTAGCCAAAATCGGAAAGACACCGAAACATAATTACCGTGGGAGCTATTGTTAAACGTTAAATCATGGAGTCAAAACGGGAAATGGAATTTGAAGCCAAGATGATATACAGGTGGGCTGACCTTGACAACTGGACCTCCATGGTCAATAACAAGACAAATAAATCGGTAACGCACACATTTAACTACTTAACAACAGTTTTGAGCGAATACGCCAGGACAGTGTCCCTTTAATAGAGGTGTGTATTTACAGTAAATAAGGTAAATGATAAATTTTGGGACTTTTGCTACTGTCCGCTTAATAAAGGGTGTCCGCTTAATACGATGACGTTATATATAATTTATTTAATATGTAATTTCCACGTCAAATGACGTTATCATCTCATTTTTCGGACCTCAAAGGAAACATCCACTATGCACCCTCTAAGTTTTATTGACGTAGCTGTCGATAGTCCTCTCCGGCACGAAAAAGGCCAAAAATACCCTGCGAGAACACAAATGAAAAATAAAAATAGGGTCAGAATAGGATTATTTATCTCACTTGACCGAGACTTAATACTGTCCATAGCATTTCAGTGTCAGGATGACAAATGAGTGAACGGTTATTGAAAATATCAATTTTCAAAACTAAAAAAATCATCAGATTGCAAAGTTATCAAAACAACTGCGAAAATTTGGCATCCACTCCTTTAACAAAATTGACGGATTATATCTTTGACTGCTAGTCGAACTTCCCTAATCTTCCAGCAGTAAAGGAACGGGTTTAGAGACGAGTTAACAAAAACTAAAGTCACCGCAATTCCCCAGGCGGTGTCGAGAGCCAGGGTTAGCCCATTGACAGAAATTAGAGCAACAACTATAGTGTATGGAAGATAACAAACGACTAGCGTGAACTGTATCCATAATGCACTGGACACCGTTTTCTTGTATCTTGCCAGGTTCATTACCATGCCTCCTCCGTTCCCATTACCTTGATCAACACTGGCTTGCGTTTGTGTCTGATTTTGATGATGGTTTAGTCTCATGACGATTTTCGTGTAACAGAAAGTCGAGGTTACAAGATTTCCAATGCATAGTGCTATCGCTACAAATATCTTACTTCTGTCGTCAATATGCGTCGACAAAGAAAACGACACAGAAGCAATTCCCAGTAACCAGAAAAAGATTACAATAGCCAAAGTGCGCTTGAACGTTACGACCTGTCTGTATCGTAACCCTAACAGTAGAGCGAGAAGTCTGTCCGCACTTATTGCTGTTGAACTCATTAGTGATACCAAACACAAAATAGCGGAGCTGGCAGATGTTAAGGTTGCAGAGAAATCGCAAAGGTCCTCTTGCCATTGATGTTCCCTCGTCGTTATAAGTGACAACAAATATGTAATGTAGAGTGGCTGCGAAACAAGACCAATGACGAGATCAGTAGTGGCCATGCAACGAAACAAGAGCTTCGATGGAGGATGAAGTGACGATTCCTTGTGAAGGGCAACGAGGATCAGTGCGTTTCCTAATGATGCAGTGACGGTTAGCAGAATGTTTAGGACCAACAGAAATATAGTGTAAGATACTTGTACTTCATTTAAAGCCAAAACACATAGTTCAGCTTTAATTGCGAGTTGTTTTCCATCCACGGTAAGGTTTGCCATTTTTAGTCTGTTAACTTTGTTCCGTAAACGTGACGATTCTGGAGAGTCCCTTATTGAGCTGATCAGTACATAAGCAAATTCAGCTTGAATGTCGGGCACTTTTCGGGTGATCAACGGTAAATTTTGCCATTTTTTGGTCAACTTTGTACCGAGAAAGTGACGATAAGTCTAAACAGTCCCTTGTTGAGCTGATGTAGAAGTAAATAAAGGAAAACATTGAAATGAATGCATGCATGAGTTCATGACAGATTGGTATGGAGTTAAATGACATATGCCGATAACAGCGCACAGAAAAGTCGATAGTGGAATATGACTCAACAGACGCAACCGAACTGTTTCAATATCACCTGGCTAATACACTGACGATCCATTGTTAAGAATAAACAGATGTATAAGATTACTAGGCGAACGTGATCTTGAATAAAAACTGCGAATCAAGCGTTATCTATTTTCATTTGCACAAAAGTCGTCTGTGCAAGCAACGATGATTGATCCTGTCAAACGAAGCAAACAATTTATGAAAAACAACACAATCATTATATTGTATCCTGAATAAGCGTTTAAAGACGTGACTCATCCTGATCCTTAGTACGAACGTGATTGTAATATCGTCTACTTCCTGATCTCATTTTGCATGCAAGCTATCTGTATCTGATTTATTACGTCTTCCAAAACCGGTACAAAGTTTTGAAACCAAACCTGCTAAAGTAAATATGGATTTCTTATGGATTTTGCAGAAATTAGAGTTAAATCTTGAAATTTCGAAAGAGTATCCAGGGAGACGTAGGGTTCGATTTCCGCTCGGGACAACATGTTTTTTCTTTCTTTCTTATGGGTGTGTTGAATGTCTGTCGAGTTTACACAGTTAAACCTGTGGTTTTATTTTCATTTCTTGAAATTTCAATAAAATAAAAAAAATAAAAAATAGGGCAACTACCCGATGCATTTCCATGTGTGCTTCCTCTTACATAAATCTTCTTACCGTCTTTCTGGGGTAATCATTTGCCATAAATTCGCCTTCGATATCTCGTAATTTTTCTCCTAGATGATTATCATGCTCTATCCGCAACCCTTTTATTATAGCCCTTTCTTTTCTATCAGGATGGTCGGATGTCTCTTTCACGTTGATGTTCGTGTTTCTTGTAGCTGACTGGTACACCTTATTTTCCTGCTTTTTTTTCTGTCAACTTCCTGTTTCAAATCTGACACGGTTACAAGTCGTGTTCTTCTTGATCTTCTTTGTGAATACTATTACTTCCGGCTCGTTGGTATTGAGGTGGTGTAGTATCTCCCGAACTTCCCCTTCTTGTTTCATCGACGTACCGATGCCATTCATGTAGAGGATACGGCGATGTTTCCATGGCTCGTAGCTGGAAATCGTTGTCATGTAGATTATGGCCAACTCGATCACCTGTGGCATTAACACTTATTGTACCACTGTTCAACACAAAACGCTTTCCAGCGTATTCACAATCATGAGTCATGTCACAAAGCCATCCTATTAATTTTACTATCGACGTGATAGTCATCTCAGTCGTGCCGGTTACCTAGGTTTCCATTCTTTTTCAATAACGTATCCGCGAGTCGAGTTCCTACGCTTTGTTGATGGGTATGGTATGGACGGGTACAGGTTTTCCAAATCGTAACATTTTGGTCTAACCTTCATTTTTTGATCTTTCTTTCTTTTTTTAGTTCCGGTAATTCTTTCTCGCAGTTTTAGTTTCAGTTTTATTATTGTTACACAATGTTTGCAAAAGATGACATAAGTAAAATACATGATCAATTCATTATATTAAGTGGAGAAGAAAATAACAAATCAAGAGAAAAAGTACAAAATATGTGCACAGTGACCAATGTAGCTAACGCTTTTGAGTTGGTAACTGCAACGTAAAGGTTATTAGTAAAAATCTACTAGTATACTAATGCAAATGAGACAATCTGATTGGCTGAGCTACTCATACACTATCAGCCATTAGTGTGCAGTGGCTGGAGGTCATCACTAAATTGCGGTTTCTTTTCGTTTCTACGAAGTTTCGGTGGATGATTTAGAGTTAATGCTAGACAATTGTTATGATTTTTACTAAAACAATTAGATTATGAGCTCGAGATTTCTATGATGTGATAGTTGATGAGGCCGTAGATCCTATGCAAAAATGGCTGCCAATTTAAAATTATTTTGTATGTATTCTAGAACGAGGTTAGTGAGGCTAATTTAAATGCATACAAAATAAATTTAAATTGGCAGCCATTTTTGCATTGGGTCTATTGCCGCATTAATACTTAATTACAAATACATTTTTGTGCGCGTTCTTTTTTTTTCCTTCGCTCGCCCGCTTTTTGTGTTGGCTTGTCTACGCGTGCGACTATTATATGCTGTTTACCGGTTGGTTTAATGTCAGTTGCGCTGTTTTATCTCCTGTTTTTTAATTATTATTGGCTTAGAACAAGCCATGCAAACTACTTAATATACGACTTTGGATAGCAGTGTTTTTAAAATTAACAGTAATAACCTGGATAGCACAAATAATTGATAAGTAATGCTGTTAAAGCTTGTATTGGATCAGTGAGGCAAGGAATATATTAGGTATTTTAATTCAGTGAGATACTAAATTTAGGAGATCAGTAATTTTTCTAGAATTATTTTTGTGACGTCCTGTTAGACTTATCACTGATTACGATCAGTGCCTTAATAGCAAAGGAAGCCAACTTGAATGATCAATTTGAATTTATTTATATTGTTCATTTATTTTCGTTAAAATCTCGGTCGTTGTTTGCTTGTTGCGCGGGCGTTTTGACAAAACGTCATTCTGAGGTAAGCTTTAGCCATTTGATCTGCATTTAATTTGATGAGCATTTTACAAATACAATTACTATCAGTGCAACGCCATATTATAGGCTGTCGCCATTCATTCTGCATTTAATGTGATGAGCATTGGCTATCAGTGGAATATGGATGACTCTATCGTCGAAGAAAGCGAGAACACGTTTCAATCTCTATTCTGTGATGCATCACCAGTAGGCAAGATATATCCAACCGATCTTATACTTGCTTTAGCT
This sequence comes from Desmophyllum pertusum, assembly GCA_029204205.1. Taxonomy (NCBI): domain Eukaryota; kingdom Metazoa; phylum Cnidaria; class Anthozoa; order Scleractinia; family Caryophylliidae; genus Desmophyllum; species Desmophyllum pertusum. The sequence goes on from MU827804.1 coordinate 860,406, forward strand.
CTGACCAATTTTCTATCTATCAGTGCATGTGTTGGGAATACTCTGATCCTAGTTGCGCTGCACAAGGTATTTTCGCTTCATCCGCCATCAAAACTATTGTTTCGTTGCTTGGCCATCACCGACATCCTTGCCGGTCTCGTTTCGCAACCTGTTCACGTTATTTATTTGTTTTCTATTATGAAAATGAACGAGCAGTGGGCTGAACTCTGTCTATACACCGCAGCCTTCTCGGTAATCATATCTACGACATTGTACGCAGTCTCGATGATGACAACAGCGGCTATTAGTATGGACAGACTTCTGGCTTTGATGCTGGGGTTGCGATACAGACATGTTGTTACGTTCAAGCGAACGTTAGCGGCTGTACTTTGCTTTTGGCTAACGAGTATGATTCTTGCCGCCGTGTCTTTTCGGAAATATACTATACACAAAAGTGTTAGCTATATTGTTATGGCACTTATTCTGGTATGCCTTGCAACCTCGGCCTTCTGCTACGCAAAAATTGCCTTCATGCTACGCCAGCATCAAAATCAAATTCAAGCGGAACAAAATGGAGCAAGTTTCACGACGCCAAACCTAGCACGACTAAGAAAGATTGTATATAGTGCATTGTGGGTGCAAGGTGCATTAGTAGCCTGTTATGTTCCTTTCCTTGTTGTTACTGGAGTTGTAGTTTCTAATAGCGGTGCAAGATCACAGTCTCTTTATATTGCTTGGGAGTTCACAACAATATTGCTTTTCTTAAACTCATCGCTAAACCCATTTCTTTACTGCTTCAAGATCAAAGAGGTGCGACAAGCGGTAAAATACACAATCAGACAAATGTTTTGTTTATCAAATTAGGTTTTGTGTATATGGCTAAAAAAATATTTGATGTCGATGCTAAATTTGACATGGTAGTGACTTATGTGGGTGAATTGTGTAAAGATAATTTTACCATTTAATATATTATGTTTCTCAGTTTTCTCTACCTCAAAATAATAGTTTACTAAGGTAGAAAAAAGCAAACATAATAATAATAATACATGTAAACCAAAGTGGACGAGGATGGCTAAGTTTGAGAAAGATTAACTAAGACGCACGGATTACGACTGAACGACGGACGGCTAATTTTATCAAGAGGCACCATCGGTGACGTAGTTAGGCTTGAAGCAGGTGGTACATTAAGCATTCGATTAAGACATTTGTTTTGGATAAAACATGTCGATCTGATATCAATATAGTTCATTATCATTATAGTTATTGTCGATTGATTCCAGTTTTTTCAAATATAATAAGAGTAAACCAAGTCAGAAATGCAATATAAGGGTAAGAAATGTGTTATGGGATAGGCAAAAAATGACGTAATAAGGGAAACAAATGTAATAATGGACCAATTTCGATATATTAAAATTCTAACTTGGCTCTGTGGCTGAGGGGAATAAAACAAGATAAATCGAAAATAAATCACATCGAGGTTGAAGGATGAATAAATAATTTATTTTGTTTTATTCGCCTAAGCCTCGGAGCCAAGTTATAATCGGAGTTTTAATATATCGAAATTGGCATATTTAGGGTCACAACATCAGCTATAGGAGACGTGGATTTTGATTAAATAAAAGCAAATTACTTACAAAGTAGTAGTTCTTTGTCTTTATCTGTCATCTCAGCCTATATATTGAGTATATCCGAGGCATAAAAGCAACAGAAACCGGCTCAACTTTTGGCGAGTTGTTTCGTTACAAGAGTTGGGTAACCAAGCTTTTATTGAACCGAGAGGCCTGGATGAACATAGCTAATTTGCATTTGCCGTTAACTTCGTTCTCAACGGGAGTTGGGGAGATGCAATCGACATATTGAGAATATTATTTATTAAAAGATAGGAATGATTATAAAAGAAACAGCAGTTTTCTATATGCACGAGATGGTTGTCGAGGGAAAGGGCTATATGCAGCCGTTGTTGTTTGCAATAAATACAAAATAATAGTAATTATTATATAGACACGAGTGTTTTACTGGAAAATAGACCACTCGTAAAATTCATACGAAACTACATCCGGGACCCGAGTGGCGTATTTTCCATATCCTCACTAGTGAGGATATCGATGACGTAATTTCCCGCTTTTGTATGGCTTTTTGTGCAAAGCTGCCAAACGCTAGCCTGCGTCGCAGACGGACTTGACCTCCGGTAATGTCCGTCTGCGAATTAGTGCACAAATCCTTGTTCTAGACCCCCAACGACGTAACGAAATACCGGAAAGGCCTTTTGAAATCCCCTTTATTCTGATTGGCTATGGTAAAAGGCGTGACAGGCCTGTTCGAAGTTCGTGACATTTGCCGTTCTCTATTGAATTCTGACCTACTTTGAATTGCCCTTCAAGAGTGTTTCTATAAACGGGCAAGATATGTTGTATTATGAGGAGGATTTTGAAGTAGAATAGCTATAGAATAGCTATAGAGCCATCGACTGTGTTCACTCTAGCAAATTTTAAGAGGTCACGTTTGGTCTCCTGTCGAGCAAACAGATATTTACAACGCGTTAGTTTAGACAACAAACACTCGGCAAACCGAACAAGGTAGTTCCCATTTAAAACCTGCTGAATAGTTTCTGGGTCTTCCAAGTCCGTGATAGCATGCAATCGCCAGTATACCCATATTGTTGAAATATATAAACTTGGTCCTCCATCAGCGATCGTAAAGGTGAAATAACAACAATAACAGTCGATCATATATCAGCGACTGCGACAATCGGGAGACAATGAAAGATCAACGACTATCCAAAACCTGTGGGTAAATTGATAAACACGTTTTTCCCCTGGAAGAAAGATTTGATCGCTTCTCGTTGTTCTGGGAGTAGCTCCGTTAGTTCAAACTGAGCTTTCTCTAACCGCTTCGAAAGCTGCACTCCATTATATCTTCAGTGATTTTTTTAATACTGTACTATTTTTAGGCTCGCTTTCCGCTAGCTTCCGGTCATAGCTCGCGTGAAATTCCCTTAGCCAATCACAACCAAATCATAGCTTTTTGAACAATAGCTTTATGTAAAGGCCAATCACAGACAAGTACTCAGATCCTGGTACGTCGTTGGGGGTCTAGAACAAGGATTTGTGCACTAATTCGCAGACGGACATTACCGGAGGTCAAGTCCGTCTGCGACGCAGGCTACCAAACGCCGGTTGAAAATGGCGAGCGATAGATTCGTGAATTCACTTGAAGCTGACACGGAAATCGTTCACTGAGGACGGTAGGAAAATGCTAAAACGAAGAAGAAAACTTCATATGACTTAAAATTATTCAAGGAGTTCCTTGAAAGTGAAGACGAAAGGTGAGAAATTCAAGAAAGTCCAGCCATCGAGTTGCAAGAGTTCGCGGATAAAGTTTGCGAATGAGTAAAATATTGTTTTTACCACGAGAAAATAAAATTCATATCTTCGCGCCGCCGTGTAATATCCTCTATATACAAAAAGTAAATAAAATGAAAGTTATCTTTCCTTGATGTTTGAAAAAAATCGACGAAATTTTTGCAACATGTACAATGCATCAACAAAAATCCGCTTGTCAATTAATGATATCATAATACATACTAGATAACATGTAAATATGGCACTTAATCACCTATTCACCTATTTTCATTTCTAAAGTTATCCTATTTTTAGAGAAGCAACTCGAAATCCCAACGACGTTTCCATGGAGTTTGTAATTCCTGGGACCACGAGTGTACGAGACAGCGGCAGAAGCCTCAGACCCAGTCTCTTAGCTTTTTCTACTTCTGCTTTGGAGACGTTGAACAGCTTGATGGCTTTTTCACTCAGCACGGAGAAAGGACCTCGAGGAATTCGGCTCATTGCACTGTGACTCATTTCTAAAGGAAGTGAGAGAAAGCGCCATTAACCCGATAAGTCTCTACGCAGCTCTCCAAAGTTTTGCTATATCAATTATTAGTTAATTGTGTGAAATTGGCTAAGGGATCAAGACAGTCTTCCGTTAGTTGGTTTTGAACTTCAAAGTTCGCGTGTTTCTAATAACGCAAAATTACAATCACAACTGATCGAGACATTATGAGCTTATTGATTTAGTGGATGGACTGTACGAGAACATATTTTACTCGAGTTGATGGTGCAAAATCACCGAGAGCCAAACATTTTTCGTCCTGCACGATCTAAATGATTTGCTGACGTATGCGGGGCCGGACGGCTTTTTCCAGATCGTCTCATGTCAACCTGTCTTGCTCAACACGCACGTGTGTATTTTATCCCCTCGCTGATGACCAGGATATTTTGATAGGGGGGTCCCAGGGTTTTCCCGAAAATGCATATGTGAAGTAAATTGAAGGACAATTTTTGGAAGTAGACGTCAGTAGTAAAGGCGCAGAGGGGGTGTTTGGGGACTCCCACAGAAAAAAAGTTTGAGATTTTAGGCTCTGAAAAGTGCATTTTGGTGGATTCTGGAGATGGGTTTGCTATGGATAATAGAGAAAACGAAAAAACCTACGGTCTGATAGGGGGTCTGGACCCCACCCCCCCCCCCCCCCCCCCCGACCCTCTCCCTGTATCCGCCACTGTTCACGGGTGAAGCCCGCTAAATAAGTACTGGTATATTATAAGGAAAACATTACTGAATGAGATAGAGTGGTTTTCAATTGAGTGTCGAAAGTAATATGGAATTGCTTTCGTTTGCTTTACTACGCTGTGCGATTGGCTCAAAAATCGCGTGCCACCTACTTATGTCCGACCAATCAGCTGCAAAAACAAGATCAATCAAAACTTGCCACACGCGATTTCCGGTTACGTGTACTTGATTCCAATTCTCATTGGTTCGTTTCGTTGTTTCGTTGTGATTGCTTTGGTTGGGTTTTACGACACTCCATTAAAAACCGCTCTGACTAATAATGATTGAATAAAATAGTGAATGAATTACCTCCTAAACGCCTATGGACACTTCGTAACTGTGGACTAGGTGAAGCCTGGTACTGTATCCGTACCCCTCCTGGTAACATGAAATTGTTTATAACAGCTCTAGCATGAATTTGCCATGTTCCGGGCATGTTGTCAGCGACTGAGCGGAAATGAGCGTTCATATGCGCATTACTCTGCCTCTGCCAATCAGCCCATATCTTGTCGATAAAACCATGATGGAGTATGAACTCTGGGGATACAGCTGAATTAAACGAACACATGTGACCTCCGATCAGGCAGTGGACAGTGTCGTGGAGATTGATTCGCAAAGAAATTTCAAACGAATCGAAATCTGATGCACGTATTCTTAGTACCCCTGCGACTGCGACTGTGTCAGGGGGATTGCCGATAAACTGACGACGCAAACATCCACGGCCAGCCGATGGTACTACGTTCCAGGCTCCTCTCCTAAATGGGCCATTAGTCACACATTGCGAGGATGATCGCTGACCATTCCCGCCAAAACCGCTGTTCCCTCGAAACCAAAGGTCTGACGTACCTCCGCGCCACGGAGTCTGTGACACTACGCTCCAATCCCAGTAAGGAACTGTAACTGTACAGTCGATTCGTCGGAGAAGGTTTTCGTACTGCAGAACATACCAACGATGCCATGGTAAGAAATGATCTCGCTCGTGAATCCCTGATGTGAAGATTGTTCTGTGCAGAGTGATAAGTCTGTCATAGGCTGGTTTGAACCTTCGATCTCTGGATGCAGTCCGCACGGTTCTTATGTACTTCTCGCGATCAAGTCTTGACATCGTTGTGAACTCCCGTCTGACTCGTGTGCAGTCGACAAAGCGGCCACGAGAACATCTACACCTCTGACCACATCGATCAGTCCTGATGCTTCCTTCAACGCAACCTACAAAGCAATCAACAACGCAACCTCGTTATCAGGGTCTCTCTTCTTCCGGGAAGAAGAATGACCCTTGGAACGAGGCTATTAACAATGTGTGTGGAGGCTGTGCAATTTCTTGGAGATAAATAGTGTTTATGTTCATTGGAAATAACTGAAGAAGATGGGAATAAGACTATACTTCATTATTGTTGTTTTAACAGTATAAGTCTGAATGGGAACTAAAGTAATGTCTGCTACTTCGTCAGTTGTCAATCAAAATGTTGGTCGTTTAATAGTTTTTAACAAGAATATTGACGGAGATGGAGACACGATATGTCAGCTAAAAGTTTGGTCGATTCCTTTTAGTTAAATAAGTAAAAATGGATGTTGTAGCAGATACACAATTTGTCAGTTAAAGTTCCATCCAGTTGTCGATCAGTTTTCACTGAGTTAAAATTGCAAATAAGCTTTTGTCAGTTGTCAGATAACGACACCCATGCAGCTCCACCTACACCATCTAGTTGTTGTTGTTGTTGTTGTTGTTGTTCTCGAGTTGAAAATGATGTCGAAAGCCTGGTTCGCACGAGTAAAACAAGCGAAACAAGGTTCACTAGTGCGATCAAGCCCAATAGGTTTGCCTTTTTTTTTTATTTAGTCCATTGAACTTCATCTTATTCTCGTCACTTGTATCACACACTCTTATTTTATAAGAACGTCTAATGTTTGAGCTGAGGCTGAGCCAGGACTGAACGTTCTTATTTCTTGGGTTGTTTGAGCCTGAGAACGTTCTTGAAACGGTTCTTAAGTACATTTTGAATGCCAAAAAATGTGCACATTTCGATACGGCTATGTGTGTATGTACTATATGCGACCACGTTGGATTCAGTTGGACTATGACACTGCTCAGACACAACAGTTACATTCTATGATATTTTCTTTACACTGTTTTAAACCCTTTTTCAGAGTGTATATCGATGGAATACCTGGACAGCGATTTGTGTTGCATTGACGAGCTTGAAAGTTCCTTTCTGGGCAGTTAGCCCCTCCACTTCTTGGTGGGGGGCTGGTACATGTTCTAGATCGCCTCTGTGTTCCTCCGCCACAACTTCTGGAACACGAGCTCCAGGGCCGCCAACCTGACCATCCACCATTCACTAGCAGAAAGTATAGAGTGAAGCTGTAGTTAGTTTATATATATGATGATATATAGTTTTCCCTCCCAATCTTACAAGAATGACCAGTCTGGGAGATGGTCAGATTTTACGATGTACAGTAACGTCACATGTCACATGTTGTTCTTAGCCAAAATTCCAGATGATAATCTAAACGTAAATAACCAGCAATGACTTTACTTTTGACATCCCTTGACTATTTCCTTGGTGCATGCTTTACTCTAAACAATGCAATGGAACATGGAAATATCCATGTGCCTGTACATCAGTACAGCATAAACGCACATGGAAATTTCCATGTATAAGTTTACATCGGTGCAGTTTAACAGTACATGGACATTTCCATGTACCTTTACATTTGTGCAGCATAAAAGTACATGGAAATGTCCATGTACCTTTACATCTGTGCTGCATAAAAGTACCTTTACATTTGTGCAGCATAAAAGTACATGGGAATTTCCATGTACCTTTACGCTGAGATAAACAGCAGCATGATCTGGACCATTTAATTAACCAACCTGGACAATTATTAGAACCGCATCTTCGAGTTTGAGAATTTGTACCCGGACAGTTGGCTCCTCTATTTCTAGGCGAAGGGTTGTTACATGTTCTGATTCTTCGCTGTGATCCACTGCCACAAGTTCTTGAGCACGTGCTCCATGATCGCCAGACAGACCAGCCGCCATTAACTGTTGAAATAGCATGATTTGTTTGCTGCAATTGAAAGTCGAGTACAAGCGCACAGCCCAGGGATGGAGGGAGGGAGGGAGGGAGGGGGGGAGGGGGTGGGGGGGGGGTTATCGTCGTAAATTTTGAAAGGAACCCATAAATGTTACAAGAATCTCGTTTTGTGGGCGGGGCGCAAATCCATTTCCACCCCTAAGAAGTACCAATTCCCATTCCAACGACATAAGTCGGTTCCTGTCATATCATTTAATACCTTAAGAGATACCGGGGAATGATGTTGCCATCGGGTACAAATATAAATTCGGAATGTTATTTTAACTGAACACACCTGGGCATCCATTTGAGTTACAAATCCTTCTCTGAATGCTTGTGCCTCGACAGGTATTGCCGCCATTTCTCGGCGGAGGATTGGTGCATGTTCTTTGTCTTGTCTGAGATCCTCCGCCACAGCTTCTTGGACACGAGCTCCAAGGTCGCCAACCTGACCACCTGCCATGAACTGCGATGGAAGGAATACGGTATTACGTAATAAACTAACTGAACGGACTACAACAGCATCAACGACAACAACAGGTCCAACAGCAACAGCAACATTTTTTCATTTATTTGTGCCAAAAAAGAAAGAACAGAATAAAAAGAAAATTTATGTTTTTCTACTTTTTGCATGTTTATGAACCGAGCTGAAACAAAAACAATAAAAATAAAATAATAACAGTACAGTAGTCATATACCTTAGTTAAGTATGTTTAAATTTGTTTAAATGTATTTGCTCTGTACTTGTAAACGCTGGTGCGCCCCATAAACAATATTACCCAATACGGAACGAACAGGGTTGTTAAATAAAGTTTTTTATTATTATAATTATGGCTATAGCTATGAAAACTTTACTGAAAATTAATGCATTCATTCTCAGCAAACGCGCGCGCCAACTTTCAGCCAACTTTCGTAAAAAATTAACCAAAACTGTCCGCCAGACAAGAAATAAATTTACGAGCGTTTCATCTTAGCAGTCCGTATTGCAAAACTAGGAAACCAATCATGATGCTTTTATCATAGACCAGTTTTCCATTAAAATAAATACATAAAGAGAAACATCTAAACACATTATCTGTGCCATTATGCTTACTTGCTACTTGACAACTATTGCTATTGCATCTCTGCGTTTGGGACCGAGGCCCCCGGCAAGTAGCGAGGGCATTGGACGATGAACGATTGATGCAGGTACGCACACGTGATCGTGTTCCTCCACCACATGATCTGCTACATGACCTCCATGAAGACCATGACGACCAGAATCCCGCTGCTGATAAGAATTTTTTAAGCTATGATTACTGTGAAATGTCATCAGTGAATGGCCATTTCCGAGTTGCCATTTGCCTCTGTTTCGGAAATCAGTTTTACTCACATGTTCTTTCTCATACCAAGTACAAAGCCACGAATTTTAACCCCTAAACGGTACGACGATCACTCCCGTCACACGTATTAGCAACAGTCGAAAGCAAAAATTACTAACAATTACGCTGGGAGAATGATAAATGAACGATGTTACTATCGGGTACAAATATAAATGCGGAATGTTATTTTAACTTGTACTCTGAACACACCTGGGCAGCCATTTGAGCTACAACTCCTTCTCTGAAAGGTTGCACCTTGACAGGTATTCCCGCCATTTCTCGGGGGAGGATTGGTGCATGTTCTTTGTCTTGTCTGAGATCCTCCGCCACAGCTTCTTGAACACGAGCTCCAAGGTCGCCAACCTGACCACCTGCCATGAACTACGATGGAAGGAATACGGTATTACGTAATAAACTAACTGAACGGACTACAACAGCATCAACGACGACAACAACAGGTCCAACAGCAACAGCAACATTTTTTCATTTATTTGTGCCAAAAAAGAAAGAACAGAATAAAAAGAACATTTATGTTTTTCTTCTTTTTGCATGTTTATAAACCGAGCTGAAACAAAAACAATAAAAATAAAATAATAACAGTACAGTAGTCATATACCTTAGTTAAGTATGTTTAAAATTTGATTAAATAATTTTTACAATACTTGAATGCATTTGCTGTGTACTTGTAAACGCTGGTGCGCCCCATAAACAATATTACCCAATACGGAACGAACAAGGTTAAGTTCAATATATTTGTTATTATAATTATGGTTCTATGAAAACTTTGCTGATAGTTAATGCATTCATTCTCAGCAAACGCGCGCGCCAAGTTTCAGCCAACTTTCGTAAAAAAATAACCAAAACGGTCCGCCAGACAAGAAAGAAATTTATGAGCGTTTCATCTGAGCAGACCGTATTGCAAAATTCGAAAACCAATCATGGTGCTTTTATCATAGATTAGTTTACCATTAAAAATAAAGATATAAAGAGAAACATCTAAAAACATTATTTGTGACATCATGCTTACTTGCTACTTGACAACTATTGCTATTGCATCTCTGCGTTTGGGACCGAGCCCCCCGGCAAGTAGCGCGGGCATTGGACGATGAACGATTGATGCAGGTACGCACACGTGATCGTGTTCCCTCCACCACATGATCTGCTACATGACCTCCAAGAAGACCATGACGACCAGAATCCCACTGCTGATAAGAAGAAAGAAGAAATCTATATATAAAAGCATAATATTGAAATTGAGGATCTGCAGGGATATAAACTTTGACGGTCTGCAGGGATTATTATAATTATAATGACAGCTCCAGAGTGGGGGAGAGGGGTCTGAACGTCCCGTTAAGGGGGGATTCCTAACATAGATTCATGGGATGAGCTAAGAGTTTTTGGATTGCTTGAAACGCGAATGAGATATTTCCATTAAACCCATGTTAAGTGGCGGAAAAATGGCATTCAGGTGGACCCCGCCTTAATCGTACCACCCGGTTCCTGCTACTTCTGTTGTGGTTCCCGCCTCTTTGTGCTTTTTCTATTGTAAAATATGACGTAATATTGCGATTTTTTTCCTATTTCTCCCGGTTCCCGCCATCTTGGGAATCTCGCTTCCTGTCCTCTCTTTTCCCGAATCCCACTCCCTCTTTATCCCCGGGTTCCCACCTCAGTCCCTGTCCCTCCCCACTCCCCAGCTTACAAACGGATCAAAATCATATGCCAGGTTGTATTAGTTCATTAACACTAGTGACTAATAGAATAAGACCTATCGTACTATAGGATTTATTGCTATCATTTACCTGTTATTTGACAGCGATTTCTATTACAAAGCTGCGACTGTGAGTTTGATCCGAGACAGTTGGCACCGCCGATGGATGGCGGGGGACTGGTACAGCTGCGCCTGCGCGATCGAGTTCCACCATTGCAAGTTGTGCTACATGAACTCCACTGAGACCATATCGCCCAATTCCCGTTTACTAGTAAGACATGAACAATATTTTACTGCAAATAGTCTCGTAGTTCTCGATCGATACTTGAACAATCTGCCCTTCTACACAGACGTTGTCGTTACCAAACAACCGGCAACTAGTAAATATTGGAGTCAATTTGACACATACCTGTTATTTGACAGCGGTTTCTATTGCAAAGCTGCGACTGCGAGTTTGATCCAGGACAGTTGGCGCCGCCGTTGGATGGCGGGGGACTGGTACAGCTGCGCCTGCGCGATCGAGTTCCACCATTGCAAGTTGTGCTACATGAACCCCACTGAGACCAAATCGCCCAATGTCCGTTTACTAGTAAGACATGAACAATATTTTACTGCAAGTAGCCTCATTGAAAAAACATGTACAAATACTGTAATTTTCATTATCTACTTTATATACCTTGCGTTCAGCCTTATGTACCACTTAGATGCAATAAGGTATTTCCCGGATGCTTTTACAACTCGCGCTCTTTTTATTGCGATTTTTGGGGGTTTATTTAAGCCACTAGACTTAATAAAATCGTCACTTTATTACTGGACATCAGTCTTAAAACTTGGCCACATTTTAGCGTTGTGTCAGTCCTTCAAAAGACGGCGAACTGACTACGTCTTATGAAATAGAAATTGCAAAACCCTCCAAAAACGATGAAATCCCGCAGAAAACAAGAAAACAAGCACAGGCAGAAAACAAAAAAGGTTTGTTAGAGTTTTGCTAACCTAACGTCTTACAAGACGCTATGGTGGTCTACATTGTATCATAATACCTCTCCGACCATATCGAATTAAGCTGCATTACCCATGACTATAGAGTACTAAAGTTATGACGGATGGAGGAAGCATGCCAAAAACGTCCACTTGCCAATATTAGCTCGCCATTGCAATTTGCGGCCGGGATATGGGCACTTCAGGTTTTAATTTCTCAACTGACAAACCCTTCAAATTTTGCGTCTCTTCCTTCAATTTAGAACAGGCACAAACGTAGAGACGTTTGTATGGGACAGTACCAAATTGAGAACCTCTATATATTTTGTTCTATTCGTGCTAACAAGTTGAAATTTTGTGGCCGATCATATAGCAGCAATCTTTATCTAATGATGGGATTTTTAGGCTTGATAAAATTAAATTGAAAATGCGTCACGTCACACTTTACCACTTTATTAAACAGAATCACTAACCTGGAACCGAATTCTGAACTCTGTAGACGCTACCAGACCCGATCCACCCCAGTCCTCTATAACAATACCAACCAAGACCATATTTGGCGTAGTCTCGTTCAGCAGTCGGACCCCAGCGACAATCCCCGAAGTGCTGAATGGAAAATATTCGGTATCCCCTAGCAACAGCCGCCGCTGCGCACGCTTGTATGATACGGTCGCTATCCGGCAACCATATCGAAAGAAAGACAGCGGAGAAGACGCCTTGACCTGGATTTGTCACTCTGTCTCGGTAGCATCCTAAAGACGTCACTGAAACTGAGCCTGAGAGGTGGGACAACAATTTAGAATCAAAGCCTCCTATGGGTTAACTCGTAAATGAATAAATGAAGATTAAATTAATAGCGCGATTAAAGTTATGTATAATAATAATAAAAATATTTCTATTGCGCCAAATCCACTAATTGCTCATGGCGCTTTACAAAAAAAAAATATTAAAACAAACAATAAAAAAGGAGTAAAAATACATTAGTTAAAATTAAAAAGAAACGTTAAAAAGCTACTTTAAAATGTTAACCCGAATGGCTTAAAAATGGGATCAGGATGAAATAATAATAATAACAACAACAGAAACAGTAGCGACTTCCATCGACCTATCGAATTTGATTACCTCCTCAAATTTTTCTTGAGAGTTGTCGACAGTTTTTCTACGTTAGGCCCTTGCTCATGATAGTCACACTGGATAGTCGCTGAAGAAACCTCTCGTGAGAGCCAACTCGCGCAACTTTCATCCTTGCTTAGCTCCAGGATTTATGCTATATAATTAATCTATGGGAAACTTAAGGGGGCTATTATTGTTTACTATTGCCTTTATCTTGTACATGTAGCTACATGTATGTCAGTGGATCTTGAACTTGAACTGATGACATTATTTTACTGAATAGTTTGGTATTCATTATATTGGTAGGTTACAGCAACCGGTACACATTGTGATTAACAGTTTTAATTTTAAATTTACTTCTTTCTTTCGTTCATGACTAGGACGATTCAAGGGTAGAATTGCGCTAACTATTTAATTCTTCATGCATGTATGTCTTCAACAAAATAGCTTTTAGTCTTCATTTCTAGATTGGCTAGATATTGTGTTTTCGAGTAATATAGCGTCGATGTTGTGAGAAGCCAAATATTAATCAACCTTACAAACTTCAATAATTCGATATAATAGAGACGCTTTAAGATTTCTTTAGAAATAAACTTACATGCTTACGGATATTAACTTTTTGGCTTACTGCTCGGTAACTTTTCCAATTGTACTCATTAAAAGGCCGTGTTTGTAATCAATGGAAAGTGCCGTCACGGCTGCAGCATATAATTCTCTGAGGGTACCAAAAATGGCATTTCTCTCCTGTGGGAAATTAGTCCTAATTTATGGAAATATTCAGTCCTATATAGTATTTGGAAACATCAATATGGCCATCTAGAAACCTCCATCAAAGTTAATATATTTTCTTTGTCGGTTAAAAATATGCAAATCATGATCAAAAACAAAATCACTGTGTGTTAAAGCGATTTTCTCGGTTACCAAAATGTTATGTTAACGAGTGAATAGCTAATGTAATTTAGCCACCATTAATGCCACCAGAAATTGAGTATTTTCGAACAACATACAATGGGACAGAAACTGTTCAATGGTAAAAGTCAAGGGCAACCAGCTAATCTTTTAGGTGAGGTACCTCGACCAGCCAGAACACGAGTTGATTATTAAAAAAAACCACAGAGGATAGAATTTGCTCAGTGGTGAAGGTCAAGGGCACCCAGAGAATATTTTCAATTCGGTGGGTTACGGAAGGTATATTACTGATTCGGATATTCGCTATTCGGATTAATTTTGAGTGATAGAGTTTTATTTCGAATCTGAACAGCATCAAATTGTGCTAGTTTACACAAATATCGCTTTAAAAAATATACTAAAGCCTGGTTTCCATATCGCCAATCCGCCGCAAAATTAAACTCCTGCAAAGTGCCACTTGGTAGGATTCTCCTAATGCGCTGTCGAGGGGTTCTATTCGTTGTTTTCATCTGACGTCATCAAAATTCTAAAATCTAAACTGTTAATCCTGCAAAGCTATTCTTTTTATATCTTCTAGACATGGAAATCATTAATCTCTATGCAAAGTTTGGTATCGATCCAGTGATTCCTTTTGGAAATAAAGCTATTTGAAATTTGTGATGTCCCGGATGAACGTGTTAATGAACTGTCACAAAAACCGGATATTTTATATCATTTTTAAATTTTCAGACGTGATAATAATTTAGAAGAGGTGTCTAAACAGATTTGAAGTGAAAGCCAATGATATTGACGGTAGAATATACTCTAATTCTTGTGCAATTTTATGGCGGCCATGTTGGTGCCCCAGAGATGGGCACCAACATGGCGGCTGCATACTAAACACTGTAATTTTCTGAAAATTATTTTGGCTATAACTCGGTTATGAAAAACGCTACAAAGCTATAATTTGGACAAAACGTTTCTTTCTGCCAGTTCTTTTACCTGTTAATTTTCTGATGTTGTTCATGCAAGCAAACATTTTTTGTAATGTTGATGAAAACCACCAATTAAGGGAATAGTTAACGCGCCCGAGTGCCTTTTTGAGTTATATAAGCACGCAGGAATTTTTAAGAACACTCGAGAAGTGTTTAGAGAAGCACGAGGCGTAGCCGAGTGCTTCTCGCACTTCTCGAGTGTTCTTAAAAAATCCCCAAGTGCTTATATCTCAACAATGCACGAGGGGCAAGTTTACTATTTCCTTTATAAAATGTTCATGAAATTGCGCGCGCTCAAACTTGTGAAAAAGGCAGAGTGCATTATAACTCGATAAAGCACGTTTGTGACGTATGGTGCGTGCCTTATCTAGTTATAATGAGCTCGAATTGACCAATCAGAGCGCGCGTTATATGACCTAAATGTTATATTTATATATCTCGCAAATTGCCTTTAATTTATAGCAAACAGTATTGAATAAATTAACCCGTATGAATAAATTACCTTGACTCTGAGAGTTGACATATGCAGACAGAAAAGCCAACATCAAACACAAAATCTTCCCGCGAATTGTGTTCAATTCCATTTTGTAGACAATCTAAAATAGTTACATTTTAATAACAAGAAATATGTTAATTAACATCAAACTGACGTAATTATGGGTAAAGATGTAAAAGACACAGATGACTGGTAAATATTATTTTAAGTATCCCTATAGATAAGCTCATGAACGAACTAGAAATTTCCTAAAAATGCTCTTCAAGTTTGCAATTTCTTTTATTGATTCCTTATCCGACTCTCTTAGTGATTTCGTTGCGAAAGTTTTGTATTTATAAAGGTTATATATATTTTATTACCCTCAAAAAGTTTAATGAAAGCTAAAAAGGTCTATTGGAAATTCCCTACGTTCTCTAGGTTATATTCGATTCATTGATCGAAGATCTCCAACTCCATTATGACTCGTTGTATTATGTTCAAATACTGATCTATTTAACGACAATGAAATTGATAGCACCACCAGTTACAATAGATATCACTAGAACTTGTAACGCTTCATTACCATTGACTACTACTATTAGCACTGTAGTACTTACCTTAATCAGTTCAAGCTACAGAACGCCTTCAATCGAATGAGCTACCGAACCTTCGAGTTGGCAATTTACATCAATGCAGGTTAGTTTTTCGTATTTGCACAATGAAAAAACCAGTTCATCCGGGAGAACTATCGACAATGGTGAATATACAAGTGGCATAAATGGTATTTTTGTAAAGGGCCTCTCAGTTACGTTTCATCCGATGTTGTGAAAACTGTAGGCTTGTACTTGATTTCTGACCGCACTGAAGTTACTTTTAAATGGTACAAAATACCTCGAATAAAGCAATATTGTGCAATATTTGACTTTGCAGTATCAAAGTGTATATTTGATTCTCCTGAAAAAGTCGATATTGAGTCCAACTTTCTTAATACACGAATTCTTTCAAAATTGATTACATTAATATATTTATTTTACTATATTTAAATTGATTTGACCAAAGGGAAGCTTATACATATGTAGCTTACATGTAGTCTCGTTCTTGCCTAGTTCCTGTATGGTTTTCTCGCAGGTCTTCACGGTCAATTCATTTCGGTGACGTATATTCGACGAAATCACTTTTTCGCTTGGAACACGTGACCCAAAACGAATTGACCGCGGCGAACTAGGCAAGTCCCCTTCAAGAGAAGCCAGACCGCATCCCACCTCGTGTTGATTCATCAAATCACATATTTTTTCAGACCGATTTTATTTATAGTGACCAATGGTACAAAATAAACTTTTTTCACTGTTCCTTCTCACAAATGTAATAAAGCTCTCTGTCGCATTGGAAATCATTCCACACTCCAATTTGCGGTGGACCGCCGGGCCAAAACACTCCATTAGCAATCTCAGCACAATCCTGCTCGCCGTCCTCATCATTCGGTTGCTCGTCCGCCCATTTGGTAAAATTTGCACTGGTGCCATCTGTCCAGACAAATTTCCCTTCCTCCTCCTTATCCGTCAGTCCAGTCCACGCTTCTCGATTATCCGTTTCGCTTTTATCGAATTGCAAGAATGTGTCCAGCAAGAATGTATTTTTCGCTTTTGATTCGATCTTGACCAAGTAAGCGTCGCTTTCCTCGCATGTATCTTCTGCTCCCTGCCAGGATTTCTTTTCGTCGTCAAACAATTTCAAGCATTTGCTATCAAACGATTTCCAACCCTTGTCACATTCTGAAATTCGAAACCAAACAGATAAACAAACACGTGAATTTGTGGACAGCCAGTAGAATTTACCAAAATAATGTAGCCTGCAAAACAGGCGTATTTTGGGCGAGCGAGCGCTGAATATTCCATCGAGTGTTTATAAGTCGCCATCTTGGATTAGGAGAACATTGGAGGCTTGGGGCGAATGCAAAAGAACGACGAAGGGAGAGGGAGTCAGGCAAAAAGGCGAGGGAGGAGGGAGGGGGAGGGGGGCGAATTCTAACCCCTCCCCAGCCCCAACCCCGTCCCATTCCTCGCCCTCTTTCACTCGCCCAAACTCTCCACGTTTTGCGAATCCAAGATGGCGGCTAAACACTCGAAGGAGATAAACAATCGCAAGCCCACAAACCAATCAAATCAATGTGCCATAGCAATTATTACATTGTTTTATATAATATAGACTGAATTCTACGCGCTCTCTGGTTGGTTAAAAAGTCCTGTTTTATCAGCTCTGGAGTCGAGAATGGTTATTTGACAACGCGGTGGGGGAGGGGGGAGAGACAGGGCCTGGACCGAGTCGCGCATTTTGCAAAGCGATCAATCGACACTTTGGTCAGCGGTGTTTTACAGCGAGCTTGTTACTGTTTAATAGAAAATGTATATTGATAATTCCGCATGTAAAGTTGGCTTCGACTCGTTCCTTATCATCTCATCTAGAAAATGATTTTTTATTTTATTTTCCATATTGCTTTTATGCCCTCTCTCTACCAGATACAGTCGAACCTGTATATAACGGCCACCCTCGGACTTTGGAAATTGGCCGCTTAATACAGGTGGCCGTTTAATACAGGTTCACCAAAAATACTTCGTGGGCGTGGTCAAATGTCAATTTTATTTACGTACAGTGTTATACACTAGCAACTGATAATTCAAACTAACGATAACACAATCAAGCGATACAGTACATCGACATCTAGAAAGCATTTACGAAATTGGTGAACTACATGCAGTAATAAACAATAGCCGTTATATACAGGTTCGACTGTATAAGCCCCCCGCCCGTTTACATAACAGGGATCAGTGGCGGATCCAGACATGTTGATAAGGTGGAGGCCCGAAATATTTTCTGTTTTTTCTGGCCCTAAATTAAGGTGGAGGCCCATCACCTAGATCCGCCACTGGGGATTTTACGGTATAATGTATAATTACCTGCAGTGCAGTTCGCCACAAGCACTGTTAAAATAATTATTCCAAGCAACTTCATTCTTGTACGAATCTGCAGGAGACTAAAATGCGAATACAACCCGTTTAGGTACCAGCTAAGATTTGAGAGTTATGTGCTGCGAGTCGCTCGCTTTTTTTCTCTAAAAATATGCCCGTATCTATTTCAATAAATGGCTAAGAATGTTAAAGGAACATGTAAATTAAATGAATCACTATTTCAGTAGACTGCGAGCAGTCGGTTTTCTATCGTCAATCCTTGGCACGAGCGAAAATGTAGTAATTATGATTGTCGCGGCTCCCGGCTCCATCGCTCGCCCTTCGATTTTGCTCACATTTATATTTTTTCTCGCGCAATAGACCACCTTTTTTGGGCAAAATTTTCATCAACAATAAGCCATCCCTAGAATGACCTTCTCAAAAATAAACAAACATTTTTTGTGACGAGAAATGTTATTGAACGACAACGCAATTTAATAATCTGTGATTACGCCTAGTCCAAATATAGACAACTCTCTTCTATTGGCAATTTTAATTTTCAATGAGCCATCCCTAAAATAACTTTCCCGAAATTAAAGAAACATCTTCTCTCCTTTTCTGTGACACGACATCTTATCGAAACATAGACCAACCCTTTTCTAGGGGAAATATTTCCTTCAACAATAAGCCATCTCTAAAATAACGAAAATAAACACAAACAATGTTTTGGTAACGTGAAATCTTATCGAAATATAGACCAACCCCTCTGGAACCCAACTCAGGGAAAGTCTAGAATGGAATACTACAGTACCTGGAAATAGTTGTATCTCTTATCCACACAGATGCACTCTCTCTTTCAAGACAAAGCCAGGCATAAAAATGTAGTTCTACATTACTTATGTTAATCGTAAGTTAACATTGAATCAAACCACCAGATAAACGACTCTGTCTTCTCTGTAACAGTTCGATAATCTTTAATGAAACCACCAGTCAGGAAACAACTTTGTATTTTCTGCTTTCCATTGTCTTTTGTCCAATGTTAAATTGAAGGTGGACTGAAAGGTTAAGTGCATCGTTTATCATAATAATTATCCTTGAATTGAAACGAGAATCAAGTAAGTAGGTGAAATATCATATCAAGAAATGGATATAAGCAAGAGACTGGATGATCTAAGGCTCGGTTCACACCTCGCGCTATCGTCGTGTCGGATTCGAATGAATCAATGTCGCGCCAATGATAATTTTTGAAACCTATTGTCAACTTTCAGTCCATAGCTGAGCTATTTTAATAGCGCTAACTGATTGGTCAGTTCGAGTAACGTGACGACGGAGCCTCGATCAGAAGGAAATAAAAATAACTTTCACAGCATGACGCGAAACTATTAATACATTGCAAAAAATATCATAGGGTACGGGAAATCCTTCTCTTGGATCATCCGCTCTTGGTATAAGTTAAATGTCGATAAATGAACGTTTTATTTTGCGTAAAATGTGATATGGATCCATTATTACACATTTAACACCGACCTTCCCTTACAGATTTTTCATTTGACATTCAGCTGCTCCTCAAAATGACTCAATGGTTTCGTCCAGTCGAAAAAACGATTAAAGAAAAAAAGCACGCTATACTAACCCTAAAAGTAGGGTAAATTTCGATAAAAGGCTATCGAAAACTTATGCCGGTGTTTTGAGGGATACGGTACATGCTTGTGAAGTACCTGACCTTCCTCTATTGTTCAAACCAAATCTTTTATATAGTCGACAATAATTATAACTGTGTAGCACCTTGAAAATAATTTTTTTAAGCGCTGTGAAATTCAAAATAATTGACATTTCACACTGCCGAAACATCATTACATTAACCCAATCCATTACGAAGGCCTCCCGAGGGAAAAGGTGTTATATGAAATCAATAAAATAGCTGGTCTTCGGTAAATTAATATATTTTAATTTATTTTAGTCAATAATAATAATAATAATAATAATGCTTGGTTTACTGTTTCTTCTCGCAAATGTAAGTTAGGTTTTGACCACATTGGTAATCATTCCAAAGTCCCTTTTGTGATAAACCGCCAGGCCAAAACACTCCGTTGACAATCTCGCCACAGTCCTGCTCGTTATTCTGATCGTTGGGTTGTTCCTCTGCCCAGTTCACATACGTTGGACTTGTACCATCTGTCCAGACAAATTCCCCTTCATTTTCCTTGTCCGTAAGTCCGATCCACGCTTCTCGAGTTAGCTTGTCAAATGGGATTTGCATGAATGTGTTCAGCAAGAAGCTGTTTTTCTTTTTTGAGTCAATCTTGACCAAGTGAGCGTCGCTTTCCTCGCACGACTCTTCTGCTCCCTTCCAGGATTTCTCTTCGTCAAAAAATTTGAAGCATTTGCTCTCAAACGATTCCCATCCCTTGTCACATTCTGAATTTCGAAACCAAGCAGACAAACAAAAAACATGTGAATTTTTGTACAGCCCGCAATCTCGTTCCCAGAGTCCTCGTTACCCTTGTCCAGCGGTGGAGCGGCCAACAAGGACCTCTGGGATCTGGGATAGAGTGATTCGCCTGCGCAGCGCAGTAAGACCGGAAGTCCAAGAATCTTGGCGTCCGTTAGTTGAAACACGGGGTCGAACACATGCGCAGTAGAGCCGGAAGTTCAAGAATCCTGTCATGGCGGATCGCTTCCCCCCAGAGCTCCTTGTTGGCCGCTCCACCGCTGGACAAGGGTAACGAGGACTCTGGGAACGAGATTGTGTAGCCCGTAAAATTTATCAAAATAATAAAAGTGCAATTGCAACAATTATATTTAACAAATATATCATATTTGGCCGTGCGTCTGTTCAGTTATAGATCACAGATGGCGTCAAAATGTGGTAAGAACAAAAAAGTGGCGAGTTGGTCACTGATGCTCTTACCACATTTTGACATCTTCTGTGTTGGAGCAGGGCGCGCGTGTTTTCCCGCCATTCGTGACTTCATTCGTCCGTCTGCACTCTAATAGATGGCAGTTCTAAGCCAATCACAACGCGATTTTTACACAGCAAATTATATAATTATTTTTATAATATAGACTGAATTATGCGCGCGCTCTGATTGGTTAAAAAAACCTATTTCATCAGAGTATATAACTTAGAAAGACACGTTTATCGTTTCGCGTGGGTCAAATCTATACACTCTGGTTATTTGAAAAAACTTGAGAAATATAGAAAGCACGAGCCACAGGCGAGTGTTTTCTAAATTTATCTCGTGTTTTCAAATTCTAGTCGTGTTTTATGACAGTATAATACATGACTTTGGCTTCTTTTTGGTGAAATATATTTGTATGCAGGCCACAGTTTAAATTGTCCATCTTACCTGTATAACAGTTTGCCACAAGCACTGTTAAAATAATTAGAAAGAACTTCATTCTTGTACCAAGCCTGAAAGGGACCAAATACGAATATAAATAAAACCTACTTAGGCATCGGGTTCAGCGAATAGGCGAGCTGTTTTATTTTATTATATTTTTTCTAAAAATATCGGATATATAGAGGTTATTCAGCGGAAAGTTGTGTGTAATACGGCTGGGTATTTTTACGAGTCATTTTTTTTATTTTTTCGAGCCTTTAGGCGAGAAATAAAAAAAACACTGACGAGTAAAAATGCCCAGCCGTATTACACAACTTTCCGCTGAATAAATTGTTTATTATACGACATAATATATTTCCAATATATAGGCTTTCGACAGAGTTTTCCGTAGCGCGCGGTCAGGGGGACTAAGACCCGTGTAATACGGTCTCATATCTGCGCTCGTCTTGGTGCGTATTCGCACTCTAAGATGCTATGTCGTATAATAAAGTCAGATATAGTCGCTAAATCATGTAAAAGAAACATCGCTCAATTTAGTAGCCGGCCTAAAAACTAGCAAGTACTTTATGCACGAGTAAACCTATTATATTTTCGCCCTTATACTTGTAGACTGGTATATATGCGATTCCCATTAAAAGGTGTTAAACATAACTTGAATCTGGTTTCAACCAAACGCTTATGTACAATCTAACTTGCTTTCTTCCGTTATATTTTCGATACTTATACATTTTATTTTTAAATGTGTTAAATAAACTCCCAAAAATTATCTCATCGATCAGCGATAATAAAATCACATAATTATATAATTACTGATAATTATTACAGTTCAGTACCTTGGAAGTATTGTCTTGCTATCACACACGGACCCCTCTCTCTTTCAAAACAACGAAGACTGCATGCAAAGCCAGGGGGAAAAAACGTCGGTCAATTGTAATTTGTTTGGTCATTTCAGTGTCAATTTAATCATCAGGAAAGCCACCGGTGGAACGTTCAGTACCTTTAAATTAAACCACCAGCCTGAAAATTACAAGTTAATTTTTAATTTTTGTTTTTCTCTTTTCCACACATAAATCTTGAGTCAATATCTACAATTGTCGTCATAAATTTTGGGACACTTCCTGATTCGTACCCAGTCGCTATTTTATATCTGGCCGGTTAGAAAAATATTTATAAGACAATTTTGGTCAAGGAGATCTGAAGCGAGATCAATTACTCGGCGCGTGGAGCGTTCTGGGAAGAGAACGATTCCAGAACGCCCCACACGCCGCATAATTAATCTTGCTTCAGATCTCTTCAGCTAAAATCGTTTCTTACCAATAGTGACTGGGTACGAGTCTGGGACACTTCACCTTTTCGCCGAGAAATGGTCATTGTCTTCACCTCTCCCTCGCCACCCCCAACACAATGTTGAATTTTATCCACCCAATCTTTAGCCTCCTACGCAGACTTTCTTTGGGCTTGTCACGCACTCCTTCCCACGTGGGGGAGGAAAGATTGCGTGACGAGCCCAACGAGCGTCTGCGTAGGAGGCTATCCAATCTTGGGACCATATTTCAATGGTATTTTTGGATGGTATTTTTTTTTTAGTGTTCAAAGGACTTTTGACGACAATTATAGCTGCAATGTCACAGTTCTATAGTCAAACCTGTTTTAAGCTGACACCGTTTTAAGCGGGCACCCTTTATTAAGCGGATGGTATCAAAATTCCCAAAATTCATCAGTTCCTTTATGTACTGTAAATAATACCTCTATTAAGCGGACACCCTGTATTAAGCGGACACTAGAGCATTCCCCGAGTGTTTCCGTTTAATACAGGTTTGACCGTAGTTTTTTTTTTCCGCATATGCATTGAATTTTATTTACACAGGTGCATGATAATTGTTGTTAACTCTAATTTGGGGGGGGGGGGGGGGGGGGGGGGAGATCTGCCCGCCCGAACTTTAAAAAAATAATAATTTATTTTTTTTATTAAGGTAAAAGCCGCCAAACGTTTCAACTTAACTTAAACTTCCCAACTCCGGTCTGAAAAGCACTGTTAGAAGGACTTTCTTATTCGGTATTCTAATGCCAGCATGACCAGGGTGGGGGGTAGGGGAAGGCTATTTCTAAATATGAATAGAACCTCCACCCCTGTTATCGAACCCTTGGAGAATACCCCAGATGTATCAGATGACAGCGTAGAATCAAACTCAATAATACTCGCAGTTTGCAAAATTTATTGTTTCTCTTTCCAGCACAACGCTGTATTTTGCGCACCTAAATCAGTGTTTACAATTCATAATAGGTGCCTGAAATAAAATAAAATAAAGCAACAATCGGGTATAATAAAAATAAAATAAATATTTAAAAAATAACGTGAATATATTGTATAAGGAATACAGTCAAAATTGATATAAGAGATAATATGTTCCTTTCCTAATCTTCTGTTTCGTTACAGCTATAGACCGTGAGAGTCCACGTGGACCTAAGGTAACCTCTATTACTCATGCGTGCCTGGCATGTATCACGTTTTATTCACGTGATTAATATGCTACTTCTCATTCATTTCACTGTTAAGTCCAAGCGGTTCCTCGTCGAAGGATGGCGACGAATTTTCATCTCCTCGTGCATAAGAATTCAAGGGCTGAAGCAACTTCTCAAACTCTTTAGCTCTCTTTACTTCAGATGGCTTCAGGTGAAACATTTTGATGGTCTTTTCATTGATCCCTGAAAATGGTCTGCGTGGGATGTGGTGCAATGCGCTTAAACTCAGACCTGAAAATAAATAAAATTCACTCAAAATATTAATAAAGTCATGTATGTTCGCTTTACGTCTCCAATAGCCCTTTTCACGGTTAACCTGAAATATTTGCATAACAATACAGCTAAACACAGAAGCAAGGCAATTTCTGGCACAAGCTGTAAAACATCGTGATTTTCTTGAGCTCCTTAAAATTTTAAACTACGTTAGCATAAAAATACGTTGCTGTTGCTTATGCGAGTCTACTCTTTATAATAGAGAAAAGTTGTTTTACATTTTTTTTCTAAAAACAACGTAAACTAAAAGAATTGTAGTTCTTCTACAATTTAAAACTGTTTTTATGCTAACATAGTTGAAGGAGTTCAAGAAAAACACGATGTTTTGCAGCTTGTGCCCGAAATTGCCTCGCTTCGATGTTCAAGTGTATTGTTATTCAAATATCGCAAGTTAACCGTGAAAAGGGCTATTCTAGCTCTAATTTGTTTACACATTGCGTCATTAGTGTTGACCAAGAAAGGATGTTCTAAAAAAAGTATTCCCCCATACATGGGTGTCGTCCAATGTTATTTTTTAAATTTGAAATCTATTTTTAATCTTCAGTCCGTAGCTGAGCATTTTAAAAGCGCTATCTGATTGGTCAGTTCGAGTAATGTGATGTTGGAGGCTCGATCAGAAGAAAATAAAAATATATTTCACAGCATGGCGCGAAACTATTAATA
The DNA here is from genome assembly GCA_029204205.1 of Desmophyllum pertusum. Lineage (NCBI taxonomy): Eukaryota > Metazoa > Cnidaria > Anthozoa > Scleractinia > Caryophylliidae > Desmophyllum > Desmophyllum pertusum. The sequence goes on from MU827804.1 coordinate 885,339, forward strand.
TGTTTCAAAAATTAATCATGGGACACGGGTAATCCTTCTCTTAGATCATCCTCTCTTATGGAGACTTATAGACTGTTATATTCGTCGTCAAATTGACACCGTTGAAATTAACATCTGATTCGTAATCTTAAATTTTGTAAAATTCTCCCCAATCCTAACCATGCATCCGTGTTTATTTTTAGCTTGTTATTGTTTTGATGATTTTAGCTACGGCTTAACCTCCACTAACAGCGACCTCTCTATAACGGCCACCTCTCTACAAAAGTTATGGAGAAGATTGTTCAAAATAGTCGAGCTGTTACCTACCTCTTAGGAGAGGCAATACATTGGAAGCTGCCCTAGACGGCTGATACTCCACTCGAACACCTCCAGGCTGCGAGGCAAGATCGACGACTTGTCGAGGGTACACCTGGGTACCCGGCATGACTACATTGACATTCGGAAAGAACGCGTTCTTATGAGCGTCACTTTTCTTCTGCCAGTCTGCCCAGATCTTGTCAATAAAGCCGTGATGGAGAAAGAATTCTGGAGCGGCGGCGGAATCTAGCGAGCACATGGTACCATCGATCAAACAGTGAACCACGTCATGGAGATTCAATCGGAGCATCAGCTCGAAATCAGTGAAGTTACCCGCCGTTATTCGCAAGACCTCTTGCACTGCTACGGCATCAGGGGGGTTCCCATTGAATATCCTCTCTAAGCAGCGTGGACCAGGTTCTGGTGGAGATCCCGCCGGAAGTGGCACGAGGCTCCATTCGCTCTCCCTAAAAGGACCCGTCTGGACGCAATCAGTTAGATTATTGCCATTCCCTCCAAAGCCAGTGTTGGCACTGTGCCAGAGATCTTGTGGATTTGCTGTGCTAAATGGGTTGCTGGAAACCACACTCCAATCCCAGTACGCTACAGTAAAATGGCAGTCGACTCGGCGTAGAAGGTTCTCGTAGAGCAACACATAATAACGATGCCACGAGAGGAAGTGAGTAGCTTCGTGAATTCCTACCAAGAATAACGTCCTGTGTTCATTATGAGCTTATCATAGTCTGCCTTGTATCTAGAATCTGTGGAGGCTGTTTTTATGACTCTTACATGACGCTCTCTCTCGGCAAATGTCATGGATGTGAATTCTTTTCTAATTCGAACGCAGTTCACCAAACGGCCGCCAACACAACTGCATCTCTGACCGCAAGGATCGTATGAGGTACTTCCTTCTTGGCAAACTAAAAAAACAACAATAATGTCATTTTATTAAATGTAAAACGCAACTTTACATTTGTTAATGTATTGAAATACTGCCTTGACTGGCTGAAACCATGCATTCATAGGAACTGTAAAAGCCTAGTTATTTCTCTGTTTAGGTTTCTTGGATGGCAGTGATATAATAACTGCAATTCATAAAATATATAAACTCGCATATCATATTGTTCTTTAATTAATCAAATAATTAATTAATCTCCCAAGACCGTCTACTACTACTTATGGCCTTCATTCTTTCAGTACCTTCCTGCAAAATCCTGGAACTCCCTACCCGATAATTATACAACCATCACTACGTACAATGAATTTATTAATGTGATTAGGAAATACAATTTTACAAAGTTTTAATTATTATATTCTAGCTATTTAATTATTATTTTCTACTATTGTTAATGTATTCTAGCTATTTACAGTAAATGTTATTTTAAGATAATAGCTCTCGGAGCTGCTCTGTAAATTCGAGTTTAAATAAAGTTTATGTATGTATGTAAGTTAGTGCTGTTTAAAACCTTGATATGATTTTCTACTTCAATTGCCACATGAATGGGACATGGGCTGAACCTGCTCACCTGGACAATCATTTTGATTACAAGATTGAGATTGAGAACTATTTCCTTGACAATCGACACCACCGCTGGATGGAGGAGGACTGGTGCAATTGCGCATGCGTGTTTGAGCACCGCCTCCACACGTCAGACTACAGCTGGCCCAGGCTCCCCAATTTGACCATCCGCCATTCACTAGAAAAAGAGAGACGCAGAGTTTAATTGAAACTGTACATTGTAGCCATTATTGTAACAAAAACAAAACAGACTACTAAGTTTACCGTAAAAGCTCTATTAAGCCCCCAAGGGACGTATTTAATTTTAGGCCTCAAGAGGAGAGGGAGGCTTATTAAAGAGGGGGGCTTAATAGAGAGGAGGGACTTACTTCAAATCAATGATTTTCGAGAAAATTTACATTAATTTTTCAAACTTTACTATTACACCATTAACTAAAACAGAACAATAAATGGGTTATGTATGACCGTCTTACAAATGCAATGTCATTTATACCCTAACCCGATGGTATTAAGGGAATTGTCCGGTGGATCATTTAGCACTGATGTGCTAATTATGGACACTGGAAATCAACAAACAAATTGAATAAATTGATTACTAAAACATACAGGCAGCCACTGCACGAAAAGTTGGATTTGTCTCATCTTTGATTCGCGTCAAAGGTGAGTCAAAGATGGACGACTATCTTTGCCACAGTGGTCAAAGGTAAACAACTCCTTTGACATCGCCTTTGACAAGCTTTGACGCGCGTCAAAGTTAGTGACAACTTTGACCGCAGTCAAAAGTATCTTTGACCCAGTCAAAGTCAAATTTGGCAATACCTTTGTTCCACCTTTGACTAAGGTCAAAGGCGTACCATCTTTGACCAATTAAAATTCAAAGACGGCCTTTGCCCATCTGTGACCCTAGTCAAAGGTGTAGGTCAAAGGCAACTTTTCGTGCAGTGAGCGCGGTGAAGTGGTGAGAGCCGGTGCTAGACTGAAATCCCGGGTTCGTCCTACACTATGACAACTAGCTGGTGTTGCTCTCTGTAGTTCCGAGCACAACTCCTCGGCCGCGCTAACTGCTAACTGCTCAACCTCCTGTATCCCAGTTGTTCTGTGTGACAATTTTGATATGTGTGCTTTTAAGTACCATCATAGCCTGTGTCACATCCGTCATCTCCCCCCTCCGGGAAAAATCGGGGAGAGAGGTCGTCTGTGTGTTACCTTCCCGATTTATTTGAGGGGAGGTGGCGGATTTACACAGGCTAGTACCATCATTCATTCATTCATCCATCCATCCATCCATTTTCGTTCGTTCGTTCGTTCATTCATCATGTTAACTTGCAAACTTGCAGTATTTGTTATAGTGCTAATTTACGTTTCATTTTGTACCATGTTATTCTTTGGACATTTACAGATGTTTCATCTATAATTCCAGGTGTGTGTCCATAAACAAAAATCATAAACTCTATGGGCCGATTATTTAAACGAAGTCTAAGTTAGACTTGGTTTAAGGCTAAATCGAGGTTTAGACAAGGCTTCCATAGACCACGGCTAAGCTGAGTCTAAATTGCGTTATTAGAATGCGGATTAGCCGCATTTCACGGAGGCCACGTCTAAACGTGGTTCAACAAGTCTAGCTATTGTTTTTTCTTAAACCGCGCTTTAAAAATTCGAGTTTTTGCTTAGTCGGATTTGCGCAATTTTCTACGCTATAATCGCTGTAATGATAACACATGGAAAACAATTCAAAAACTTTTTCTTCGCAAAACTTGATGGGCTATCTTTCATCCTGAAGTGCAATTATAACGTAAATAATGTTAGCCAAAAATTACCTGCTTTCTACAGGGAACTATTGGATTATTTTTATTAATGACTTGCGAAATAATTTTGAAGATACTTTATAATATTGGTTTTCATTTTATGGAACAATAAGGACATGCTATTGAACTAAACTTTTTTTCTTGGACACTTAGTATGATATAAATATCCACTATTAAAACTTGCTTCTTTCCTGAGCCTAAACCGTCGACGGAAATTAGACTGTTTTGTACGGTAAGGGAAATTGTCATCGTCGTATTCTTCTAGCGGATTTAAACTATCCCTCAACTGTCTGAATCTTCGGACTCAGCTTGTTAGCCTATTCCTGTAACGTTCTATACTTCGAACTTCCATCCATGACACAAACCACTAATAAAAGCGTTAAACTACGTCTAAACCTACTCATGACCAGGTCTAAGTTGCTATTGTTTGCTAGTCGGTGTTTAGACCCCGCTTAGGCGAGGTTTAAAATAAAGGACGTTTAAATAATCCGGTTCCCCGGTTTAAACCCGGTTTAGACCAAGACCTTCTTAAGCGATGTCTAAACGTCGTTTAAATAATCGGCCCTATATATCTCACCGGAACATCCATTTGTGTTACACGATTGGGACTGGGAACTACTTCCTGAGCACATTGCGCCGCCACCAGACGGAGGTGGACTGGTACATGTGCGTATGCGTGTTTGTGCCTCCACCGCCACACGTCAGACTACAGCTACCCCAGGCTCCCCAGTTTGACCATCCACCATTGACTAGAAAAAAGACAAGTGTATAGTTTATAGTTAAATTGAAACTTTATTACCAGTTATTCAGTGCTTTCGAGTAGAATATCGCAGTATTTACCGATAGTGTTAATTTCAGTTTCATTTGTATCATGTTATTTTTTGACAAATCAAAAAAAAAATCGCGTATTTTTTTATGTGTTGTGTTCTATAATATATTGTGTGTATCAATAAAAGCTCGTAAATCGGACTCTATATATCTCACCGGAACATCCATTTGTGTTACACGATTGGGACTGGGAACTACTTCCTGAGCACATTGCGCCGCCACCAGACGGAGTTGGACTGGTACATGTGCGTATGCGTGTTTGTGCTCCACCTCCCACACGTAAGACTACAGCTGGCCCAGGCTCCCCAGTTCGACCATCCACCATTTACTTAAGGAAAAAACAAGTTCACAGTTTTAATAGAAAGATATATCAAACACTCCAGACAGTGTTTCATCAGCTATCCAAACGCCTCAAATGTTAACAAAAATACTCCGCTGCGTATGTTTGGAAATGTGATGAAAACACTGTCTCTCGACGGTTTGATATATTACGTCCAAGTTGTACCAATCGTTTGCTTCTAGCTTTTCGTTCTATTTTCTTTAAACAAGAGTCTGAATTGATTACTTACCAAGACACCCGTTCGTGTTACAAGACTGGGACTGGTGACCATTCCCTTGACATTGGGCACCACCACTGGCTGGTGGTGGACTGGTACAAGTGCGCATGCGTGTTTGTGTTCCACCATTACATGTGAGACTACAGCTACCCCAGGCTCCCCAGGTTGACCATCCACCATTCACTAAAAACATAAAAACGGAAGGTATAAGAACTTCTAAATGAAATTGTTGGGATCAATCGGTATTGGGATCTCGGTAAAGCTGTATGCATTTTTCACCTAAACATCCATTTGTGTTGCACGATTGGGACTGTGAACTACTTCCTGAGCACGTTGCACCGCCACCAGAAGGAGGTGGCCTGGTACATGTGCGCATGCGTGTTTGTGCCCCACCACCGCATGTCAGACTGCAGCTGGCCCATGCTCCCCAGCTCGACCATCCACCATTGACTAAAACTGAAAGATTCGACAAACAATGACGTTAAAAATAAAACCATACAGTTGCGCTGTTCATTTGTGCTCGAAAACTTAGTTTTTATCTTTTACCCAAGAACTATAGTTACTTGGAACTATGTCCCCTTTACTAACTACACTACTACTAGTGTTAGTGCCTTTAAGGAAGCAGCCATGTCCTCTGTCAGGTCCCACTGACTTTTTAACAAGGACATTGTATATATGTATTATACAGGTACGAATACTCTAAACTGACTATCTATTTATTACTATTACTTTTGATCGATTACTTATTTCCAATGTCTCAGTATACCACTTACCGAATTGTGTATTGATTAATCGAGTTTATTTATTTACTTTTATTTATTACTTGCTGTTAACATTTTAAGTAAATATTTTAAATATTTTAAGTAATTGTACATAGAGTTTAGCTAGAGTTTATAGTTAACTACACCTCCTAGTATAGCGTGAGCTGTTTATTAGGAGTACTTCATTAAAGCATTAAAGCACGAGTGTTACAAATTGTATTTCTAACCTAATATATTTGTTTTGAAACATTCGTTTTTGCATTCGTTTTTATATTCACCTGATGGTTGAGTGTTTTCAGAAGGCCACTGACGCAACACAACCGGTCAGTTATTTACTGTAAATTTATTTCTCGACTTTCTTGGTCTCTAGATCTAGATTATCGATTGACTTAATATTAATTCCTAAACTGTTTTTTAACAGGAAAATAAGGAGCTACAGTCAACCTGCATTAAGCGGACACCATCGGCGAATGCTCTAGTTTCCGCTTAATACAGGGTGTCCGCTTAATAGAGGTATTATTCAAAGTACATAAAGGAACTGACGAATTTTGAAAATTTAGGTATTGTCCGCTTAATACAGGTTTGATTTTATGAAAAAAAAAAGTGAAGACAGAAGACCTAGAGTAGGTGAACAAATTCGATATCAAGACTTCTAACAGCAAGCCTGGACTCTCTTCTTACTTGGACAACTGTTGGTATTGCATGATAAAGGTATGGAAGCTGTTTCCTTGACAACGAGCTCCGCCATTAGACGGGGGAGGCTTGGTGCATGCGCGCATGCGTGTTTGCGTTCCACCACCACATGTTCGAGTGCAGCTGGCCCAGGCCGCCCACTGTTGACCATCCACCGTTTACTAGAATATTAACAATAACAAGAACATTATATAAAAACGCCTTTGAAACCCAAAATAGCCAAAGAGCTGTTAGTAGTAACTTTTTTTTTTCTTTTAAGTGATTCTGAGTTTAATAAATACGAGGCCGCTTCGACCGCATGCCTGTGGAAACCAGCACTAACTGAGATTTAATAACTTGTTAGCAGTTTACCTGGGCAACCTGTGGTTTCCACACAGGCGAGACTGGGAATTGCTACCCTGGCATCTTTGTAATGATGAGCTACAGGTACGCATGCGTCTTTGAGATCCTCCTCCGCAGCTCTGGCTACACTGGGCCCAGGCCCCCCATTGTGACCACGTTCCACTGCCTGTGAAAGTAAACGAGAAGAAAATATTTGATAAAAAAAAGATAATGGTAAAAATAACTAATGTCACTGGAATTGACAATTTAATTTGTTTAGAAAATTTTGCAATTATAATATTATAAGTAAGTGAATTATTTATATTGTGAACCATGTCAAAATTACTTTACAATTCGTGACTAAATTATGACCAATCACTTATCTTGAGTTATTTACCAGGTTTTTTTAGCTTTAAACCGTCTCACACATTAAAATTTGTGTATATTTTTATCTATTTTTATCTACATGCCATTGAAAACTGGATAAGTCGTCTCTTTTTTTTGTTTTTGAACACGCAGAATTTGGGCGATTTGCATGGATACGTCTTTTGACTACAACTACCAGGATCCTTCTGTTTATCTAGCTTTTTTCTGAGGCTTATTAGAGCAACTAAACCCCACGTAATCGCGACTGCTACTTACTCGACGGGTTGTCAAAACTTATCCGACGGCTTACTTACCCGACGGGTTGTCAAAACGCATCCAACTGCTTATTTACCCGACGGGTTGTCAAAACGTATCCGACTACATACTTACCCGACGGGTTATCAAAACTAATCCGACTACATACTTACCCAACGGGTAGATAAAACGTATCCGATCGCTTAGTTACCCGATGGCTTATCAAAACATATCTGACTACTTACTTACCCGACGGGTTGTCAATAGTGTAAACAGAGACTAGCCACGGACCTCCAATGCCATAGAAACACCAATACGATCGTCTCCTTGTACTGGTTACAGTGAGTCCATCTGGACCCCAGACACACCGACCATAGTCTTTAATAGCAAAGTAAGAGTACTTCCTTTTTACAGCTTCATGTGCACAGGCTTGCACCACGAAACTCATATCAGGCGTATTAGGTACTTTGGCCCAATCAATCTTCCTTCTGTAATCTAGGTATACTTTGTTGAACAATTGGCTATAGTATGACTCTTGATAACATCCCACGTACGAAACAGGAACTTGTCCTGAAAAAGAAAGAAAGTGTGTCATTGGTAACAGTAGTGTGAATGTAATGCGCGTATTTACTATTCATACGGTCTCAATGTGAGCTCTGTCAGTTTCGCTATCAATTCGATGATACCATACCTAATCATGCAGGTTAAAAAAAAATCGCGTTTTGTTTATAAATAGTCACTTACTCTCGTGTCTTCATCTAGCCTGTTCCAGGCTCTCGGATAGTGAAAAAGCGAAAAAGAGAACGGCGCTAAATGTTCGCTAAATTCTCTCCCAGACTCCCTTCGCGCGGCCGTTCTTTTTCGCTTCGTCCCCACTATCCGAGAGCCTGGAACAGGCTAGTCTGCATCATGCTATATAAAGTTCTCTGTTACTGGGATACAAGCTTGCGAATGACATTAAGGCACCGTATAGGCAAATGGATGAGAATTTAACAACATAAAACAGATGCACTATAATAGTGGTTAATGCAATTAATTTAAGGCTACAATCGTGGTCAAAACTAGTTTAGACAAATGAATATCACACACTTTTCACAAGTCACTCAACTAACGGGCGGGTAGAAATATGTTTGTTCCCCTCTTCCCCAGCTCTATGTTGTTTCATGGGGCTACCAATTCATCCTGCTTCTTTTTAACATCGTTTTTACAACGCGACAACATTGAAATGGGGGAGGAGGGTTGAACAAATAGGCTGAAGTACTCGAATTGGTTTGAAATTTGGTCAAGTGTCTCAACAGTTTTGTCCACGATTGTACTAGCATATCAAATAAACATAAACTGGTTATAGGATCCCAACTGGCAGAAGGCTGACCAGTTGGCTATTAACAAAGCGTGGCCGAGGAGTTTAACTTAGGATCGATTATTGAGAACAAATCATGCATGTTAGTGGTCCTAGTGGCAAGATAGAGGGCTTAAACTCGGGACCTCCGGATTACAATCAGTACCCTTAACCACTCGGCAGCGCTCAGTGTTTCTTCATTTGATTCATGTAACAATCCTCGCATTATATATTTTTGAGAGTGAGTAGCCTTTATACATGTATATTCTGGCTCCAGGGACTAAGGGCTCAGTACTGTTTTGTTTATAACACATGCAACTCCAAAAAGGTTTTCTCTCAAATGCAGGGGCCAACTCGAAAGCTCTGCTACTTTGGCCTCTGCACACTTCTATTCCACGAAATACGCCCTTCATTTATTCCACTAACAACCGTTTTTAATTCCTTATATACATTGTTACTGTAATCTTGAAAAAAGTGTGAATAAAACAATTTGAATTTTAAAGTGAACAGTTATTTCTTAACGGTATTCAAGAATGTTTAGATATGCTTAGTTGGCGAGTAATTCCAAGTTCTTGAAAAATGGTTTTAATTTTGTTTTGCTTTTTTCAAAAATAAAGAAACGTGACCTTTAGATGAATTTCATTGAAAGCGGTTGTCGAGAGAAGTACAATTGGTGGTTTTCATCAACATTACAAAAACTGTTTGCTTGGATAAACAACATCAAAAAATTAACAGGTAAAAGAACTGGCAGGCAGAACCGTTTTGTCTAGATTATACCGTTGTAGCGTTTTTCATAACCGAGTTATTGCCAAACTAATTTTCAGAAAAATTACAGTATTTTGTATGCCGCCGCCTTGTTTGTTTCCTTCTGCACAAATATGGCCGCCACAAGAGGTAGAGTAGATTCTGCTGTCAATATCATTAGCTTTCACCTCAAATCTGTTTAGACATCACTTCTAAATTATTATCACGTCTGAAAATTTAAAAATGATATAAACATATCCGTTTTATGTGACAGTCCAGAAATACGTTCATTCGGGACATCGCAAATTTCAAATAGCTTTATTTCCAAAAGGAATCACTGGATCGATACAAAACTTTGCATAGAGATTAATGATTTCCATGTCTAGAAGATATAAAAAGAATAGCTTTGTAGGATTAACAGTTTAGATTTTAGAATTTTGTTGACGTCAGTACACATGTACTCAGACACGGAAAATCATCAGTACAATATTAAAATAACAAATTGTAATAACATTGCACTGTTTTTCTTGATCTGTGTGGGCAAAATAATTGCACTTTGAACTTCTTTTTGAAAAACCCCAGGAAGTTACATTGTCTTATGTTTTGAGGCAGACTATTATATAAAATGAAGCCACTGACTACGTCCTAGATTTTGGTAATTTTAATTTATTTTTAGAGCATAATTAGCGTAGCATGGTGTATTTATGTGTTGACGACTTCATAGAAGGAATACATGTCCAACATTGCAAAGCACCTGTAATGATGATTCGTAATATCACGCTTTTTAAAATTTTAGTTTATTATTGGAATTTCTTAGACAACTAGCCCCTATTTTAATTTTCGTTTAATAAAATGTTCCTCGTTTTAGCGAAAAATTCCATGTCCACGACCGCGCAAATATTGGACCTGGGTCGAGACTACCTGTGACGTCACGCCGAAAACTACATTCACGTAACTTTACTGTATTGTTAGAGTCTCCTACGGCATTTTCGAACGATTTTCGTATATATAATTCGCACTGAACCTTCTCTTGTACCAAAACAGTGAGTTCCCGATGCGACTTTCACGAGCGAACTCGTCCCATTCTTCCTTGATCCTCGATCGCGTGGTACACGAAAAGGCCAGTTTTACGAACTTAAAAATTAACGAAAACAGCTACGGCAATATTTTTTCGCAGAAGTAATCAAGAAGACATTACGTTATGGGAAATAAACATTCTTAATTCATTCATTCAAGAAGATTTATTTAAGCGAAAAAAAACCCGACATTTTGGGATAGCTGCACTTTATGTAGCGTGTATTCGTGTATAGTGTGGCGCGTATTAATGGCCGTTTTCACACTAGAGACGGGAAACTCGTCTGAGACGGGTTATCCGTCTCAGACGAGTTTCCCGTCCTAGCGTGAAAACGGGATGGTTATAATTTTAGACGGGTAACTCGTCTGATTTAACCCGTCTACTTTTCCGTCACTTTAGACGGATTTCTAAGACGAGTTTCCCGTCTGTGAAGGATAACTCGTCTTAAATTCGTCATTTTGATCAGGAAAGGTAACCGCGCCTCAGCTTCAAAGTGAAATTGACAAGTAGTTAGACTCGTCTCGAATTCACACTAGGACGAGAAACCCGTCAGATGAGTTTTCCGTCAAGACGAGTTTCCCGTCTCTAGAGTGAAAACGACCATTGTGTTGGTCGTGTTGATGTTCAACATGCATGACTCGTAATATCACGCTTTTAAAATTAAAATGGAAACCAGACAAAAGCATAAGCCGTCAAATAATATCAATATAAAGAGGTCATTCATCGAAAAGTTGTGTAATACGGCTGGGTATATTTTTACGAGTCAGTTTTTGTTTTATAGAGTCTTTAAGAGAGAAAAAATAGACCTGACTCGCAGAGGGTTTCCAAGCATACTCAGTCCGAACTAATTCTCATGCAAAATTTTTATAGTTGTTTTATGGCCATTGTTACTTTTCTGTATAATTTTTAAACACGTTCTGTAGGGCAGCATTGGCTATAAGATTATTATAGAGTCCTCGAATGCTTTCGTTTGCCAACGTTTCTTTCTTTTTCTTTTGTTTGCCGTTAGCATCGTTGGCTCGTTTTAGTCATTCACTCAAAGAAATTCATTCAATATATTTCTAACAATAAATGAAGGCTCGATGTGATATAGGTTGTCTGTCCGGCTTTGTTCGTTGGGTACTTTACAATATTGGCGTGTTCAATTTAAAAGGAAAAAATTGTGTATGACGTAGCTGTTTCTTCTGGAATAAAAAAGAAAAACGTTTTACTGATTAAGTCATTTCAATTATTGTACTATTTTTGCCAAGAATATGAATATACTGAATACCGTATAATGAATCAAATAGAAAGAAAACATTTCTACACAATACAACTCTCGTGTTGTTCAGTTTTATACCACGCGGAAGTCATAAAACATAATAAAATTAAAAGTTTAACGATCCGTAATAATCGCAATTTTATTTCACTCCATGCTTGTAAATTAACCTGCAGAGCATGAAATGTGCGTGAATGAATATAAGTAACATTTTAATCGAGTTCATGCAGTGTATTTGGTGTAAGAAAATACCACCCGCGTTACTTTGAATTGACGGGGGTTGAAATTTATTCAAAGGCGCGTGATGTGGATGATGGAATTACTTGCGTAAGAAGAAGCCTAAAAAAAGAGATCATTTAGGATGATTAATGATGCCTAAAAAAGAAATGAAAAGTTTGAGTGAAACTATTGTCCTTATAAATGTAGCCGGTAAATTTAACTTTTCACGCTTACGTGAAGCTAATCTTGCGCTTTATAGTTTCTTTATTATTTTCTTTAGCCATGTCGTTGTAAGTAAACACATCATAAATGTAATGTGCAAACGTCCTGAACAAAGCAAAATGGTGGCTTTTAATGGGGAACTGTGGTCTATTTTAAGATAGTGAGCTCAAACACATACATAGATTAAAGAGCACAAAACTGATGACGGTTTCATTTGGATCAATACTCGTCAAGTGATAAGAGGCCCATATTAGGAAGTGAGGACGTCTAATGCTGAATTAGGGGGGTGGCACTGAATGAAAACACACCCTTCAGTGTAACTTGCTCGAAACTTGCGAAATTCTTGTTGCAACGCCACCCATGGCCATTTAGTTTCCAAAACACAAACTGAGGGTACAGTTTTGAGCAGATTTCCTGTAACTGATCACAAGTGCTCCATTAAAGCCCATACAGCTCTCAAGAAAAGGACAGCAAATAATTTGCATCGCGTGGGCCAGAACTATGAATGGATATAGATGTGTGGTGTTTTTTTAAGGGAGGTGTGTGCATTCGTTCAAGATCACAAATTAAAAAATACAGGGAAAATACATTCGAAGCTCAGTGACCCACAGGCTGATCAGGCTTATCGTGGTAGGTGGCAAAGTTCCTCTCGTTAAATTCCTAAAAGTAGCTTTAACTACTTTTAGGAAATAGTTCAATGGTGCAATATTTTAAATTAAAATATTGCACCATTGAAATAGTACAATTTAAGCATTGTATTAATTATAGGACATAGACAAGGGTGGTAATGGGCTTTCACCCTCTGTGAGGGTATATTGTAGAGAGTAGTTTTGTTCCACGTCAACAAATCGCAAACAGCGAGCTACAAGTCAACATTGTAGCATCAACTGATCTATTCAGATCAACATAGCATTGGGTAGACTGATAGACAGTTGTGTTACGTGTTTTAACAAGTTTTAACAAGTGAAAAAACTAAAGGTACTGTTACTTTAAATGAAAAAACATAATTTAATTTCACGCTTTTTGTTTATCTGAAGCCAATACATCGTCTGTATTTGATCTTAAAGAAGCTACGTCACGGTTGGCGCATATTGGCCAATTTTTTTCAAGTTTGCCATTCGAAATCCGTCTTAATCTTCTCCATCCTCAACTATCTTTGTTCCTGTTTGGTTTATTATTACCTCTTTGGTGTTTTTCTACCTTAGTAAACAGTTATTTTGAGGCATTCTTCAGTTTGAAGGTGATTTTGCACTTCGCAAAAATGACTTAAAATTTCGTGACATAGCTCCTTTAAGCTTCACTTCCCTTTATTTTCTTAACCATAAAAAAGGAATTACTCCTACCTTGATAAGCCTCGCACGGTAAGTATAATGATAGAAGCGTCCCAGACAATAATAAAATTATCGTGCTTGTCATTTCTAAAACAGATCTGAAAAAAAAATTAGAAAAATATAACTAACTTGAAACTATTTTTGGGTCTATAAAACCATGGGGACTAATTTGATATTGTGTCTCAGTATGGTCGCACTACAAGTTTGTCCATTGTCAGTGTGTTTAAAACAAAAGAAAGGAGAGAAACAATAGTATGAAGACATCTCTCTATGAAATGCCACGTCAATAAGATAAGCTATTCCCCTACGACATGTTAAGGTGGAGAAATTCACTGGCTCGTTGTACTGTTTATAAGTAAATCTTAATGTTACCAGGAAGTTTTACATCCATTTGTAAAACATCACTAAAAATATAGCAACAAGTTGTTAGAGGGAAACACCCGGCAAAATATAAAAAAAAACATAAATTGGACATCCGTTCAACAAGCTAAGAAAATCTAAATGTAACGTTTACGTTTCCGCGTAAATTCAAGTTGAAAATATATTAAATAAACGTTTGTCTTTTCGTTTTAATTGACATCAGTAAAAAGGTGGTCTCCAGATGAGAATGAAAAAATTCGACTTAAAATCCTCTCAATTCCGCACAAAGTACACTAAAAACAATACGCCGATTAAATGATAATTAAAAACTGATTATATCATTTTAGGCTGGTTGGGGTAAAAATCTTTTTTTGGCCAAATATGACATACTTATATGACATATATACGTTGTTTCGTTCTATTTTAAAGAAATAGAAACACATTCAAAACAATCACAAAACTTACTTACTTGCGCTTGTCTTCTTGATCCGGCACTGTCGAGGTACAACTATATACTTATGAGAAATCTGTATAGTTTCTTTAATAGCACATTCCCTTGAAGTGCTTGGCTCTCGAACAATTAACCCATTAAGCCCCTAACCCCCAAATATCAACCTCGTTTCCGGCATTCATCGATATTAGCTCTGTGAGAATTTCAAGTTACATTAATACAATATCCTCTATTTGATAATTTTCTTTATTCTACGTCACCTCTCTGCCCGCGGGGGGGGGGGGGGGGGGGGGGAGGGGGAAGGGTACTCCCTTATGTGGCCTATACGGGGACGTGCCGCTGGACAGGGTATGGTTTTTGGCCTCTCTGCCTTTAACAGGGTATATAATTTCATGCGAGTCAGTCTGAACCTGTCCTATAAACAGGGTATGCCTTGGTTGCACGATTGTCGTCTTAAAAAAATATGGTTTATACAGTATTTAGAGATCGGAGGACGTTTGCCGCGTATCAGTCAAACGGGATTCGCTAAAATGCAACCTAAACAGTGTCCTAACATAGAGGATGTTGTCCTTCTCAGGGTAGGTATTTTAGGGGTTTTCATTGTTTTTTTGTCCTAAACAGGGTCAGGTTTTCAAACCCTCAGCGGCACCCCTATACTCAAACATGGGTCAAGTACCCCTCCCCCCCCCCCCCCCCCCCCCCCCCCCGCCTCTCTGCTTGACATTGTAATGATATTGTGATATTGCAAGGAGAACATGATCAAATGTCGATCGCTATTTTGAGCTCAAAACGTTAAATATTAACTCGGTTTTGACGTATGATTTTTTCTTTTGTGTTTGATATAAAAAAAACTTCAACCATTGTCCTTGTTGTAAGTAGTCCAGTATTATTGAGCCGTTTGGAAATGTATTTTTGTCCTCCAGTTTCTTTGTAATGTTAATGAACAAATGACAGATCTAGAAAATGTCCAACGAACTAAATAAAACCTTTGCAATGGATCAAAATGACATAACGAACATTTTAAATAACGCATTCTACAAATTCATTCGTAGGGCCACCGTAGTTTGGAAACGTAGGGTAAAACCTACATCCGCGGCCAAACTGGCCCATACTGCCGGAGCTAATCCCGGTTTCTGCCAGCATGAAGCCCACTAGGATTGTTGCTGTTCCCCCAAGCATTTTGTCGCCGGTACCCTTTTATACTCCTGGGCCCAGTTGTTCAAAGGGTGGATAACGCTATCCACCGGATAAATCGTTATCCAGTGGATAGCGTAGTATGTTTTGTTGACACTTATCCATTGGACGGCGATTTATCCGGTGGATCGATAGCGTTATCCACCCTTTGAACAAACTGGGCCCTGGGTGGAAAGAGGCACTGTGAGAGTAAAGTGTCTTGCCCTAGAACACAACATAATGACTCGAACTTCTCGATTCGAAGTCCAACGTGCTGACCATTAGGCCACCGTGCTTCCCTTGTGTTTTTACGTTAAAGGAGCTATGTCACGATATTTTAAGTCATTTTTGCGAAGTGCAAAATCACCTTTAAATTGAAGAAGGCCTGGAAATAGTTGTTTACTAAGGTAGAAAAACACAAAAGAGGTGATGATAAACCAAATTGGAACAAGGATGGTTGAGGATGGACAAGATTAAGACGGATTGCGAACGGCGAACTTGAAAAAAATTGCCAATTTTTTCAAGATGCGCCATCCGTGACGTAACCCCTTTAAAAAAAGGTATTAACCTCGCATATCTAAATGCCGCTTACCTTACCTACGTAACTCATAGCACATAAATATTTATAATATTAGTTACTATTTGGAGTGAACAATTTCGTCATTTCTGACCTATTTTGTCCGAATGCTATTCTTAATGTGTGGCGTTTTTTCTTCCCACTTGTACGTCCGACGGTTAATATAATATAGCGATGTTTCTCGTTACGTCACCTATTGTTATTAATGTGCCAACCAGAGAACTATTGGCTGTTGAAACAAAGAGTTCTTTTGTTTAATGGTTGACAAATTTGAATAACAAAAACAAATTTGACGTAATGTATGATCAACAGTGAACACTCCTATAGTGATATCCGCGCGCGAGTTCTCATTGTGGCCTCTCATTGCTCGTTCGAGATCGAACAATAGTCAAAATTATATTGGCACGCGGGAAATGTGGCGCTTGCCATTCTGCTTTGTTTGGATATAAATTTTACCTAGATTTTTAAAAACGTGATTTCTGTTTGATACTCAGCTCTTCATAACATTAGCAACAGACAACAACGAGCTTTATTTGTATGATCATATGCATTCAGTACAGTATTGCAAAAGCATCAGTTAAAAAAAGGAATTGACAATGATGTAATGTAAAGATAGAGGAAGGACAATTAAGTTACATCCGTCTGCGTAAATCAAAGCATGATAAGATGAACTTCATCATTTGGATATTAACAAAATAATTAGAGGAGTTAAATTGTTAAATTGCCATGCTTTGCGTCCATAATATTCGCTAAAGCTTCAAAATTAAATCTGACTACAGTTGAACCCCGTTAATTCGAACTCTCAGGGGAAACGGAAAATAGTTCGAATTAGCGGGGGTTCGAAAATAATCATTAATCATTAACATGATAGAATAATAACTTGATACCTTATACAATTGTTATTTCAAGAAACTTGACAAAACATAGTACATTCGTTATGGAATAGCAAATTTCTATACTGTTATTGACAACGGAACTGTGTGCAATGGAACAAGATATATAAATTACAAAATAAGTGCAATAAAAAGGTTATAAATAAGTTCAGTGCGTTTCCAGCTGTGTTCTGATGCCCTCTCCTCTGATGTTTGGCCATCAACTTTTTTAATTAGAGTTCGAAATAACGGGTTTGATTTTAGGCCAAGGGAAACACAATTAGTTCGAAATAGCTATATAGCGGGGAATTCGAATTAACCGAGTTCGAATTAGCCGATAGTAAATGACTGAAAAAAACAGGGGCAAATCCTAGGGAAATGGGTTTGAGTTCGAAATAACGGGGAATTCGAAACTAACTGAGTTCGAATTAGCGGGGTTTCAACTGTGTATGCAATGTTAACGTTTTCGACTTATAATTAATATGACCGCTCACTACACGAGATATTCGGTAGCTCAGTGGTTAGAGCATCCGATCGGTGCGTTACGGAAGGTCATAGGTTCGAATCCCGTTGGGGACTCAGCTTTTTTTTCTTTGTCCCACGCTCGTGACAAACTTAATACAGTTCATTACTACAGTGTGACCGAGCTTAACATTTACCATCTTTACATTAATTAATTGCATATAAGTCACATTTAGGGTTGTTTCTGGGCAAAAATCATTCATTGCAGATCTGAGCCCGTCCTTACAAATCCCCAGAAGCTCTTTATACATGTTTATAGGCATGCTTGAAAAATAATACGTCAATATTCCCCTTGGTATAAGGTCGTTAAATATTCCCATAACCCGAAAGCTTGATTCGGATATCAGTCAGTATTATTCTTTCGGGGCTGAAATAATTACGTCACCACAGTATGTATATGCGTATACAACAGTAGTATTTTTGTGTTGTTTTTGTTCTTTTCTCGATGTTGGAGGTTTTTGAGGCCATAGCTCTAGACACTTTCCACCGTTTCCTATTTTTGGCCTGTCTGGTATATTTTTATCTTTCATCTCAAACGAGCTATGTCAGGAATGGCGCGTCTTAAATATTTCAGTTCGTTGTTCATTTTAAAATCCGTTTCAATCTTCTCCAATCTAAGCCATCCTTGTTTATTTTTGGCTTACTACAAATGTATCGCCTCTTTGATATTCTAATTCTATATCTTAGCTAGTAACGTGTCATTTTTTGGCGCGACCATTATTGTCTTTCGACAGATGGATGCCTACTACAGTCGAAGCTCTCGTAAGCGACCCACGTCAGGAATTCGAAAAAGTGGTCGTAACTAGAGCTGCGTCGCTTACGAGAATGGTCTGTCGTAAGCAACCACGCGCTGAAACAATACAGGCTGGCCACTTACGAAATTTACGATGTCTCATAAATGTGTAGCACAACAAGTGGTCGCTTACAAGAGCTTAAAAAAACAAAAGGAAACGACCAGTTGGTAATTCCCAAAAGTGGTTGCGGTCGCTTACGGATGCCGGGAGCGATCGCTTACGAGAGCTTTTAATTACAGAGTTTGAGTGACAATTGAAACGGGGTTTCAGACTGGTGGTCGCAACTACAGCTTGATCGCTTACGTGAGCGGTCGCAAAGAGAGCTTCGACTGTATTCCTCTTCCATTGAAAGAACATCCAGGTGGAGAAGCCCCTCTCGATCTTCGACAAGTTATTGT